>JAJHUR010114373.1:0-19701 GCA_027495735.1 Lutjanus campechanus | reverse complement strand
GGGTCAACGGTGCATGTGCTCAGGTGCTGCTCAAGTGACCAGAGCAGCCAGATCACATGGACCACCTGAGGGTAAAATGATGTAGACCCAAACCCCGGACTCATTCAACTTTAGACCGTCACGTCTTACACTCTTCTTGAAGAAAAAAAAAGTTTTACAAAAGAATAAAATGTATTCACTGTCTTTACAAAGTATTTCAGAGTCACACTGTCATACAGATCATAAACATAACCATTTTTTGCATTCTGGAGACCTTAAAGCACTTTTTTTTTGCAAACAGATGCCTGTCAATGACCCACAACTGACTAGTATTAGCTGTAAAACACAATGGGACCACAGCATTTTGCTGCACCCAGTCCAGTTTCAAATTTGATGTATCAACAACTGACAAAATGAATATTTTGGGTATACCTTTCCTGGACGTCTGAAATATGTTTGAGCCCCCACCCCACTTAGTACTCTCCATTTCTCTTTCTGAGGAGGATGATGTTTGATCATGGATGTATTTAAGGAGGTGAAAAAAGTGTGAAAAATTGTTATACATTAAATTATCAAAAGAGTACAGGAGAATTGTAACCCATGGAGAAAATTGGGAGGGAGCAAAGAAAAACAGGAGTCTCCCAGGTAACCTGTATGGTTACAGCTCAACCGTGGAGGATGTTTACATCCTGTCCTGTCAGGAGTTTTTTGATTGTGAGTATTATTCCTTCTGTGCAGTGATACTGTTGGCCTACAGCTGATACCTCCAAAACTAGCTGTACAGCACCTCCATCCAAATTTCCACCGGTTCCGAATGTCTTGATGACCCCAATCTTTCTTCTGCTTACACTATATACCACTGATGTATAAATGATCTCTTTTCAGAAATAGTCATTCATTGCTTTCCATTCTGTACTTGCCTTGCAGTCGCAGTGCACATTGTGCTTCTTAGTATTAGTGATGACGTTTCTACAAGAGACTCAAATTTTGTAACCTTGCACGAGGGATTCAGAGGAAAAGATTCATGCAGGCACTGGATGTGATAATTAAGACTGAAGAGGACAGTTGGTGTTGGTGTATTTAGATCATGAGTTCAGTGCATGACATTGTTGATTGTCCTCTTCAGTCTTAATTATGAATCCTCTTGGGCCACAATATGTTTGGCTGTGCTGCAAACCAAACCAAATACTCTAGTTGCTCTCAAGCCACTCAAGCTGTGTTTGCTGCCCCTTGCAGTTGATACATGTTAAGGGCCAAAATTATGTGCCAAGTCAGTGTTTATTGGCATGAATATTGGGCCCTTTATAGAGCGAGACAGAGAGAAAAGACTGAATGTGCTCCAGAACGGATGTGAACAGTGGAGGCTGACACTACCACTGCTGTTTACATTTGATATCTGCATATATACAGGTTTGTTCACCCATGTTTGTCAGCATATATAGTTCATGCTTACATACAGTATGTCCCACTCAGCCCATACATTTTGGGCTCCACATGGACTGTGTAGATAGTAGATATGGTGAGAAGCTCAGTCATCCATGAGGAACTCGGAGTAGAGCTGCTGCTCCTTTGGGTAGAAAGGAGCCGGTTGAGGTGGGTCGGGCATCTCGTAAGGGCCACCTGGTCGCCTCCCTAGGGAGGTGTTCCAGGCACGTCCAGCTGGGAGGAGGCCATAGGGCAGACCGAGGACTGGATGGAAGGATTATATATCTGCCCTGGCCTGAGAACGTCTCAGGATCCCCCAGTCAGAGCTGGCTAATGTAGCCAGGGAAAGTCCGCAGCAAAGGTTGTCATAAGCAACTGGACTTGGCAGAGTTCTTGAAGACGTTTCGCCTCTCTTCCAAGAAGATTTTTCAGTTCAGAACTGAAGAAACTTCTTGGATGAGAGGCTTCTTCAGTTCCTCCCCTCACTCACTTGATGTTGATCCCATGAAGAATTGCATAATTGGGTGTATTAGTCCTTATAGTAACCATTTCACTGTAACAATACTGTTTTTTGAAACTGATCCTGATAGTAGTTATGGCCAAAACATTAACCTTCTGAATAACCACATCCTCCCCAGGGACATGAAGGCTAAGATATGGATGTGTCTCAGATGTGTCAAGTGGGGTAGCAAACACAAGAGGACGGACATAAAATGCAGACAAGAGGAAAAGCCTGTGCAGTTCAAATGATTATATGTGCTCAAAATCGAAACACAAAGTCAAAATACAAAAAGGCTTATGGATGGCAGGCAGGCACCGTCCAAAACCAAGACCAAAATACAAAAAGCACAGAGGGAAATGCCACGAGGATGCTAGGATGCTTGACACTAAGGACAAAGACAGACTGGCAACTAAAGGAGGGAATCATGCAAACTAAATACACAAGGAGGGTGATCAG
Source organism: Lutjanus campechanus (assembly GCA_027495735.1). Taxonomy (NCBI): domain Eukaryota; kingdom Metazoa; phylum Chordata; class Actinopteri; order Lutjaniformes; family Lutjanidae; genus Lutjanus; species Lutjanus campechanus. The sequence continues at coordinate 17,339 of JAJHUR010114373.1, read as the reverse complement.
GGACAGGCAAAACTAATCAGTGATCAAAAAGGGGGAGAAAAAAGACAGACAGGAAGTAACGCAAACAAAGACACATAAGGAAAGGCTCTTACCAAAATAAAACAGGAAATAACTGAACTGAAACCATAAAAGAATGCTTGTACCAAGCTTTTTAACAGCTACTGAATATGATCGGAGGTCCAGGAGACTCTGGGATTGTAACTATTAAAATGTTCTTTATGTTGTTACTACATGCACACAACAGTGATTCTCAAATATTGTCATTAACCAACAAATAAACACACATTAGAGCTGGGCAAGGGTCTGATTTAGTTCTGGGGCCCTTGTAGGAGAATTTAAAAATATTGGAAATAGTGGTAAGAATGATCCTGTTACTGCAGTAGTACACAATACATGATAGTGATATATGATGTAATCATATTCCTTATTTTGGGGGGCACAACTGGGAGCCCCTAGAAAAGTTTGACCAGAGTTTGACAAGTACATATAGATGCTCAGACTTTTCTTTAGTTTCTTTTTTTCCTGCACTGCTGAAGTGAATTTTAGTCGAGCATTGTTTTGTTTTGTTTTGTTTTGTTCTGTTTTTTTGTCCCAGGGTGAGGACGGTGTCAGGCTGTGCTGCTACTATCTGCCACTGTGGAGATTATGGAAATTAGCTGTGTCAGTTGTGTGTGCATGAATCTGTGTGTGAGAGTGTGTGCGTGTGTGTGTGTGTGTGTGACTGTAAAGCAGTGTAAGAGACAGCGTTTATAGCTGACTAGTCATGTAGGCCAGTTCCAGTGTAAAGAGCTCTTGGGGGCTGGAGGAGTGGAGGCAGCATGGCTGACCTGCATTCTCCTCTGTAGCAGGCCACAGTGCTAACAGAGACTCAACCATTCATTCTCTCCCAACACTGATCTAAACACTCCTGTCTCTCTCTGTCTGTGTGTGTGTGTCTCTTCCCCCAATGCAGACACAGACGAGTCCTCGATGTTTGTGACCGGCATCGTTTTGTACAGAAACCTGGGCAGCATTCTGACTCTGCAGAGGTAAGACTACCGACTGCTTTACAACTGAAAGATTAGAAGCTTTGTTGATTGTTAACTGGCCGTGAAATCCCATCATTATCACGGTTCCCTCTGGTCATAAAACTCTATATCAGGGGAATTTAGAAAGGTGTATTCAGACATGGAAGTCAGGGTATTTGATAAATGTGTTTACAAGAATGTAACCAAATGTATTTTATGGTTTGGTTCAGAGCACTCAAGCAGGAATACCTTATAGGAATGTGACAGAATGTATTTGACTTCTGGTTCTAGCATAGTTGGCCATTCATAGTACAATTAAAACAAAATGTATTCTACAGCTTTTATGAAAAACAACAACTTAAAGCTGGGGTAAGCAGCTTATTTTTGGCATCATCGGGCAAAATAATCTATAATAAACTTTCAGCATAATGTAAGTCAAGTGCTCTGAGAGAAAGCTAGATTTGCATTTTATCTTGGCTCTGTTTTCAGGATTTGAACATTCTAGCCCATGACAGGAGACTAATCACAGGTTGGTAAGATAAGAAAATACTGGTTGATTCTTAGGTTTCATTCCAAAGTTGTCAAATACTGATGTTTTGGGTTGGTGACTCCCAACCCAAAGTATAGTATTTGACAACCTGGGAAGGAGACTCAACATCAAGTGTCTTTCTCCAGAATGACTTACTCTACTTTTAAGGTCTATTTGCCAACATTTTTCTGAAGCTTTCAATGGGCGCAGTTTGTTCAGTTGTCATGGAGATTGACACAATAACTGAGCAGACCATAAAAGGTTTGGAAAAAGCTAGTTACCTTGTGAGAGAGCCTGCCAGGCTTAAAGTTATCTGTTTATGTCTGCAGCAAAAGTGCTGACTTTGATGACGCCTTGAGGTTTCTACCATGAGTTTAACATTTATGGTTAAAATGGCCAAAAAACTATTAGATTGCCATGAGATTTTGTCAGGATGACTTTTAATAACTTAAGTGATCTCCTGACTTTTATTTACTTTCTTTGGTTTACTACGTACAAAAAAATCCCATCAATCTCTGCCGCACTTTTGTTGAGTGCTAATAAAAATCCTAACAGAGTAAGATGCCAAAGACAGGCCTAAGATGAGCATGGTAAACATTATACTAGGGATGCCACTGGCTAATAAACTCGTGACAACATTGGTACCACCAATTACACCAGAAACTGAAGTTACTCTTCAATGACACTCAATTTTACAAAGCTTTGATCTTTAATGTTAGTTAAATTAATGCTATAAAGGTTGGTTCATAATTAAGTTTGGTTTGTTAAGGCTTGGGTTAGCCAATTTAGCCCCGGTTTCAAAAATGAGCACCAACTAACACCTTCATTGTAATAAACTGAACAACAGAACACTCACTTTTATGTCTGCCTGCATCTTTTGACTGTTTGGCAGTGCTGGGGCTCTTTGGCCTCCATGGATTTCAATCTGTACAATCATAAGTTGTCAAGCAATCTCATTTCAGGCTGCGATTACCCTACATTCAGTTTGAAATCTGACTCCTGCTACTACATAAACATCAGCATGATAGAATCATCATTGTGAGCATGTTAGCATGCTGAGATTAGCATTTGGCTCACAGCATCGCTTTGCCTAAGTACAGCCTCCCAGAGCTGCTAGCGTGGCTGTGGACTCCAGCGTTGATATCCGTTCCAAGACAATTACTGGTTGTGCCTTCAAGTTGACACAGAGTTTAGTATAAGTATAAAGAAGCTGGAGAGACAGGTAGAGAAACAGAGTGGTAGATGGAAAAACAAATGGGCAGTCCTCCAAACTAGACAACAAAATATTTCGTCTGTAATTACCTTCCAAAACAAGCCATAGAAGCAATTGAGTGCCCCTGTGAGAAGGACAACATTGTTTGTTAGTCCCTTCCAAAGCCATTACAAATCACCGGTACAAATACAGTCATTAGTGTAAGTGTTTTCTCATCAACCTCCACTATGGTTAAGGTCTGGTAAACTTAAGGCACAAGACAGACTTTGTTATGGAAAAATCATGTTGAAAGAAAAACGTTTACTGTTGTTAGGAAAGGGGAAGCAAACTTAGAAGTCCAGGGTTTAAGATTGAACACTAGAAGTCCCAGAATTCCTGAAAATGTATTCAAATTATGTTTACTTGGTCTATTTTATGACAAAAATTACAAAAAAAAATTACCAACCGGCATCATTTTGCGTACCATAGAGGGTTAGAGTTTAAAATTACTTCAACCCATCCAACGAGAAAGACTTTGGTGCTCTTATTGATGGAAAAAAACACCCAACTGGTTTGTTTTGAATGCCGTCACATAGATCACACACACCAAATGACAACAATGATTATACAATACTGTTTACAACATCCTACGCACTGAAATATAGCCACTGATGCTGCGGAACGGTTGATCCATATTCCAGGTTCTACTACAAAACCGTGCTGGGTGTTATGGATCGTCACGGCAGAGTCAGAGCGTTTTACATCAGTGCTGCAGTGAGTGTTTCCAGCTCAATGAAAACAGGGATTTGATGCAGAAACAGCAGCACACTAGCAGTGGGTGGCCTCATGTATGTCTTTTATCTCCGTGAGTAAAGGGATTTCTGGGAAGAAGTTGCTGCTCGCATGATGATTAACATATATTTTAACACAGCAGTGTATCTGTGTGTGTGTGGATAGTGGAATGCATGCACGTTTCTGTGAGTAGCAGCCTGTTATCTGTGGCTGCGGCGGCGGTGGTAAGGAGCTCTCCATTATGGTAATGTGGTGAAAGCACATAATGAACTGGTACCATACGGAAACGGGGAAATGAAGCGGACCCTCACTCTCTCCAGTCCTCCCACATGTTTGTTCTGAATCTTTGGATTGCCGCTGCTCTCCACATTTCCCAGCTCCTCTTCTTTTTATCCTTGTCTTCTCTCCTTTTCTGCATCTGATCCCCCCCGCCCCCCCTCCCCACTCAAGGAAAAGGAGATGAGTTTGAGGCAAGAGACTAGGTGACACAAACATTTAAGTTGACTGATTGTGTTTTGGAATGGTGAGAGGGCGATTGTGCATAGAGGATACAGTGATAGTGTGAAGAACTGGAAAACGGAGCATGGGCTGTTGAACATGTTTGGCCGACTGGAAGCTTTCGGTGTCAGTACTTCCAGCAGCAATTCACTTTTTTTCTGATTGTCTCATTCCACATGATTGATAGTAGCTATGAAAAGCAGAAATTGCAATGCATACTAAACAGGCAGGACAATGTAGAATAGAATGCCCCCAAAATTTTCAAAGATAAGCTACTAAAAGACAATGTGGACTGCTTCAGATGTAAGGGGAAAAAAAATACTTTGACTCTTTAGGGTTTACTTAGCAGGGAGGGTTATATGTTTTCTCTGGAGCAGAGCAGGAAGATTCTGAGCTCATCAGAGGCAGATGAGTCAGCCATGTGTTACATATATTACATCGTTGATTAAGCAATTGAAGCTCATGTGATTTTGATGCTTATTTAGAGGCAGAATATACATGAACTGTTGCTATTTAAAGGACAGTTCAGCCCCAAATCAAAAATACATATTTTTCCCCTGGCCTGTAGTGCTTTTCATCCATCTGGTGTGAGTTGCACAGATAGTTGGTTAGAGATATCAGAGATGTCTGCTTTCTCTCCAATATAATGGGATTAAGTGGCACTTGGCTTGTGGTGCTTACACTTGATCAATTCAAAACCAGTGTTTCTCTCCAAAAATCATGACCCGGTTACTCAAGACAATCCACAGACCTTGTTGTGAGCAGTTTCATGTTGGAACTACTTTCTCTCTGAAGTCAATCGACCAGAAATACTTCAGAATCTACCTGAACTAGGCTTGGGCGTTATCTGTTTTTTCATACCTTCCTGACATTTCTCCAGGGTATACAGTATATGACGGTATTTATGTGAAAAAACAAATTGTTAAAAGCTGGTGCTTTTAGTCTAATATGTAATCAGCCTCCTTAGACAAGTCTTGCTGGGTTTAAATGTTTGTGGCCCATATGAATAATGAATACATAAGAAAAAAAGAAAAAAAGGACCCGATGACACTTGTTGCTGCAGATACCAGCACATCATTTGGCCGAACTGAGATTTTTTGCATATCAGGTATATCACGTGACTAATAAACTGCTTTTGTAGTTGGACAAAAAAAATCACAAAATAAAGTTATATGTGGCAATATTTTCGTGATTCCATATTTAGTCATATTTAATTGATTAGCTAGGATATAGAGAAGAAATGACAAGCCAACTATTTCTTTTCTTTCTTTCTACCAGAAACAAAGTAGTTCCCTCATGAAACTGCTCACAACAAAATGTGTGGATTGTCCTGAGTAACCAGGTCATGATTTTTGGAAAGAGAAAGTGATTTGAGTTTTTCAAATGTATTTTTTTTGGTGTATGGGAGTGCCATTTGGTCCCATTATATTGGAGAGAAGGCAAACATCTCTATGGCCGATATCTCCAAAACTCTGCAACTCACACTGAAACTATCTAGATGGATAAATAGCACTACAAGGCCAGGGGAACTGGGTGAACTGTCCCATTAAAGTGGCTCTGATGAAATGCTTTAGCATTTTGTGACAGGTGTGCGACCTTTATTAAACTAAGGGTAATGTCAGTCTGTTCTTTCGAAATTCACTTGTGGGACATGTGGCCTTTTATAGGATCCTCTGTGGCAACCCGTTCTTACTCCCAGCGCGTCACATACAGCAGCTTAGTCAGTGCCCCTGTGTTTCAGACTATGACGCTGTAGCCACCCCTCGAACATCATTTCTTGAGGCACTGCTACCGTTATATTTTAATGTGCCCTCAAAGTCAGGTGATGTAGTATAAAGATTGAAGTCCTCAGGAGGAGGATGGTGGATGGATAGATCAAACAAAGACTTTCGCTCTGGAGACCAGAGTTCATGTCCAGTATGAAACTAATAGTTAAGGTTGACGTCTTAATTAAAGAATGTACACAAGTTACATCACATATGTTAATTTATGTAACTAACACACTTATTTCAACCCAAACCACAATCTTTGTCGAAACCTAACCATGTAGCTTTGTTGCCTCAACCTAACCAAGTTTTTGTGGCTTCATTTTTATCGTCTCCCCAGACATTGCATACTTATTATTGCTAACTTGACCGAGGAGCCCTGCACATGACAAACTGACGCTAGGTACTTACAATTTCATAGTTTGAAGTGTAGGGCCACTGACCAAACTGCTATATCTGACAAGAGAGAACTTGTTGTCTATGGATGTCGTTTGGAATCCAAGCCTTGCATGGGAGTTGATCCATCCAACGTTTTTCCAAGATCCATCCAAGATTCAACAACGTGAATCTCTCAGCCATTACTGGATGGATTACAGTGGCATTTTGTACATACATTCATGGTACCACAAGTGGGCAAAAACAAATAACATTTGGTGCTCATTGAATATTTTCTGGTTTCTTTACTCCCCTCTGGCAGTAAACTGACTATCTTTGGGTTGTGGACAAAATGAGACATGTGAGAAGGTCATCTTAGGCTTTGGGAAACACTGATCAACATTTTTCACCATTTTCTGACATTTTATGGACAAACTAATTGATTTATGGAGAAAATAATCAACAGATTAATCGATAATAGATAATAATTATTACAGGTCTTCAAATCACATGATTGTGACAGGATTAAAGAATTGATTAATCAGTAAAATGATTGCCTGATAAATCAACAATGAAAATAATCAGCAGTTGCAGACCTAGATGAGTCCTTCTGACTTTGGTGATTTCTGACACCAGCAGGTTTTCATTTATCATGTTAAATATCCTGCCAATACAGGGTGGATTAGCACAACATTTTTAACAGACACTGATGGTTCAGAAATTGTATCCTAGAGATTTTGTTGATTGACTAACTTTTGAACTAATGCCACTGACAGGTTGACATTTTTGGCTTACAGTCAAATGTTTCAACAATTTTTGGATGGATTGCCTTCAGATTTGGTTCAGACATGGTCCCCACGGGATGATGTTGGAGAATACCACCTGGTCAAAGTTTTTACTTAAATTGGAACAGATTTTCATGGTTCTCTAACAAAGAGTAGCTTAATGACTTGGGCGATCCTCTGATTTTTCTTGTTTCATGCAAATATTAGCATGTTAGCACACTCAGCTGAGGTTAGTTACTGATGTTTTTCCTTCCCCCTCTAGAAACAGCACAGTCCTGAACTCCAAGGTTTTGTCAGTGACCATCAAGCCCACCCCTGCTTCCCTCTCTGCTCCAGTCGTAGTTGAGTTCTCTCACCTGTACAACGTAAGTGATTTTTGTCTTAAAGCAATTCAGATATCAAGCTATTGTGATATTATGTGTGATTGCTGGTACTGATTCATGATGATCATGAGTTTTTAATCTTTCCCATCCATTAGGGCACCACCAACCAGACCTGTATATCCTGGGACGAGAGCGACAGGTAAGATCCACTGTATTGTTGACTTGTCATCTCATAAACTAACCTGCTAATGTGTGGACTTTGTTTGACATGACTCTTTGTAAGCTGATAATACAGCTTTTTGGTAGCTTGTCAAGTACGAGGATATTTCAGCATCTGCGGTCCATTGTTTTAATCTATCTTTTGGGGATCTTCTAACTTTATGAAAGCTGCTGATAACTAATATTCATTACAACCCATCCATCTGTCTGGCACCTCGATCCAAAGAAAAGTACTGTAACAAAGTCAGCCAGAATTTTTTCATCTTCCCAAGAGGAGGAGGAATGAAACTTAGGTTCATTTTGTGCCTTTAGGTGCCACCATTAAACCAAATGTTCCATTTGTACACAGACATAAAATCTAACTGGCATATTGCCAGTCAATTTACTGAGTTCATACTCATCAGAAGACAGACCCCTTTAACTTCTGTGACCTCGTGGACATTCTAGCTCTATGTTTTTTAGGACTAACAAACAAGTGAAAGTGCATTTCTGTCCATCTTTTGCACATTTTCAATTTGTACTGAAATGCTCAAATCTGAAAAAAAAAAATAGGAGAGGGCAATACATATACATAGTTAAAATATCACTTTAAAAATTATACTTTCTGTGGGAAGGTTGGTGGACAAAGTCGATGGAAGTGTCACATAGTTCAATGGAAACAAGTTTAGAAAATAAATCATGATGCACTGAAGCCTCCGCTGGAGAGAGAAAAACATCTAGTCTTGTGATACCAGACAATCGGAGATCTCCCTGCCTACTGCTCATATAGGCCAACACTTTCTCCTCCCAACGTGTCATATACCCACAAAATGTCACGGCAACTCCGCCTGATACTGAGGCAGATGGTACCCTTTGGCTGCAGTATCTGATGCAGTCAGAAAGCTGTTTTTAACATGTGATTAACAATGAGAAATGGTTGCAGTTTGGTCAGGTTTAGGCGCAAAACTCCATAGTTAGGTTTAGAATAAAACCATTTTTTGTCATTCGTATCACATCCACACATACACATTCTGCTAAAGGGGAAAAAAACACCCTGCCTCGTTTGCATTTCTTTAAATCAATCACAAACATCTTGGGCAGCGCTAAGCCCAGGATGCAGCGATGGTAGTGCTGCAAAAAAGTGTCGAGGAGGAACTTGTTTTGGTGAAACATTTGCACATTAGGAGGTGGGCTCTGGCATTAAAATGACTACATCTCTGCAAAAGAAAAGGTAACAGCTGTTAGCTCATTTATGTTCATACTGTTAGTGTCCCACGTGCTAATTTGATGTTTTCAGCATGAAGGTTGCAGCTCTGAGGGGTATTTTTTCTCAGGAACTTTGAAAACGTAGATAGTAGAAGCTGTGATGCTGCTTGAAGCAAGCAACCATTCACAAGACTTATACCCATACTGTGCATACGGTGAATCACTATGTATCACTGAAGCAAATCGCAACACGAAGATGACGTGACATTCATAACTCACGTCACCCCATGCTTGTAACACGAAAGTTATGCGACAAAAGTCTTCTGCATGTCACCACCCCAGTACGAAGGGCCGCCTTGAAGACTTTGAATTGGTTCTGTAACATAGGTTTTTTTATTTTTATTTTTTTAAACTTTTTAACTTTTTTTCCACCCAGTTTTAACAACAGAAGCTCTGAGATTTTCCTCTGTTTCTATTGAGCGAAGCATTTAAAGACTAATACAAGAAAATCAACTGTAATATTTCCATCACATTTACTGATTTTGTTGCATCCTCTTCTTCTGCAATGGTTCTGAAAGGGCACTTTCTACTGGACAGTAGCTCCATAAACTGTTTTGATTTTAGAAAGTTAGGTAATATTTGTGCTCATTCTAGGAGTAATAGACATCATGTGTTAAAATTATCTCGTATCAGGTTAACGCCCCCACAGACAACCAGTCAAACTGCCTCGTCTTGGCACGCTGAGCTGACACTGAGAGGTCCAGATCCCATTTGTAATTATTGAGCAGCAGCACATCAGGTGGTTCCCCGTCCTCCGAGTAGATGTTTTAGAGACACCATGTTCCCTGCGAAAGTTCCCCAGCTGGCCACAGGTTTTTTTTTTTTTTTTATCTTGACAAAGTCAGTGCGCGGCTCCCCAGTGAAAGGTACTGAGTGTGTTGGACAGCTCCACAGCTCTTGTCTGGGAAAACGCTAACCCCACGCTATCACTGCTACGACACTGATGCAGCATGTGGAAAATTAAAAGTGTCGCTCACAGCCTTCCTACCCCCCCACTCCCGGCCCACGCACGCACATCAACATGTGCGAGAGAGAGCAGCTCAGAGTCTACTGAGAGACGGAGACAGAGAGGGAGAGTGGCAAGCATGACAGTGAGATAGAAAAGGAGTAAAAAATACATATTGAACAGTTTAGTTTTACTGCCTCTGTGGTGAGAATCAAAGCACTGCTCATTTGCTCTTTGCTCTTAAGTGCCCTATTTGTTTAAGACAAGAAAATGGTGCGAGCATGTTAGAGCGTGAGCGCAGAGCGAGGAAACGACAGAGGGAGAGGAAGTAAGAGGCAAACATTTTGCAGCCTATTGCGATGCCGGTTTGTACATTTGCATTTAGATGGGTGCGAACACTTGTGTTACAGAGAGGAAGAGCAGAACATTCATGGCCTCAGTCAAGGGATTAAAAGAAGTTTGGCTTGGCAAATACAGACCTGGAGCAAGACAGAGATGAAACATAGAGACGGAGGTGATTTGGGGGAAAAAAGGGAAATTGAAAAGATGTTAATATGACAGCCTGCTCTAATAATAAAAAAGTAAAACTGTAGCTTAAAAGTGATGGTGGACTGCACAGTCGCTCATTCTTATTGCCACCAGCAGTCTTATGTTAAATTCTGAACCACGATAAACTCTCGAATGGAGGCATTTACCTAAACTGCAGATAGAAGCAGGCTGTTATCTGAAGGCTTATATTAAATGTGCACACTTCTGTTCAATAAATAATTGCAACTGTTTCTACTTTGCTGTTTTTTCTGCCCATTAAACTGATTTCTTCTTGTACAGATCACACACAATTAAATACACGAAAATGATGAATGTATTTCTTTAATGTTTATCTTCAAATTTACAAGTCCAGTGTGTGATTTGTGGGGATTTATTGGCAGAATATAGCAGAAATTAAACTGAATTGATGAGTGCTGGTTCGCTGATATGTATTGCATTACTACTTATTGTGATTCTACAAGTATTGCAATCTGATGTTACAATTTATTGTAATCATTTTTTAACACTAGACCATGTGAAAAAGTTCAGTCATACACTTTGAGACTGTATGTCATGAGTCATATTTCCAAAAACACTGTACATCACATTATCAGTCGGTTTTTGAGTTTTATTTTAGCAGTATCATTTCTATGCTGCATATAAAACTTTCTGAAGTAAACTTTCGATGATAATAAATAAAAAAATAAAAAAATGTCAGGCCAAAATGAATCGAGCCCCTGAAAACTGCACACAGCACAAAGAAAATAGAACTTGAATTATCCTTTCAAAATTCGGGACTTGGCTGCATCTAAAAGTGGTAAATAAAATGTACATTAGAATGAATAAAATATCTATATTTTTTAAGTTCTACATCAAACCTGCCCATCAAGCAGTGAACAATAAATAAAATATTAATGTTTGTATTGCCCTCTCCTGGCACGCAGTGTCTCTTCCAAGCAGTAGCTGTGTTTTGAGTTTGAGTTTTGACCCTTTGAGGTTGTTGTAGCTGCTCAGTGTTGAGTGTTGAAGTCAGAGTAATAGAGTCAGCAACCTAAAAGTATGAGCACACATGTATTTTTTATGGTAAGCATGTGAAGTGAAATCAGTCTGTTTTTTTAAAGGGCGACTGCATCTGCGTTCTTTTCCGGGGTTTTCAAATGGAAACGCTCACCCAGCCGCTGATGCCAGCAGAGAGTATAGTGAGCAGCAGTTAGCTGTTACTCTGGTGATTCGCTGCCTCCTGTTTGTCTGGAGTTGACTTTGACAAGTGGATGTATTTTACATGCTGCTCCTTCAACCTCAAGGGTTTATATAGCAACGTCATCATGCAGAAAACCTACGTCACATCATGTGGGAAAAATGTTTTGGAATGGCTTGGCAAAAAATGTCATTTTGACCCACAACCCAAAGTATTTTGACCAGAATTTTAATGTTCTGATCTGTATGCACGAGGAACACAGCTGGGAAGCTACAGAATTATCTAAAAACCTCAAAGACCCAAAAATGAATGAAGTCAACATTACCGTGATCACGATGATAATTTCTGTTTGCACGTCAATGGAGATTCCCATTATGTGTCAGCATTGATACGGCAATCAAAAAATGGATTCAGGAATCGTTCAAAAAAGAATCACAGCACTTAAGAGAATCAACAGTATAGAAAAAGTGGTTTGAATCCAATAGTTGAAACTTAAAGCGGCAGACTGGTGAGTTATTGCTGTGGAAACGTACATTATACTGAATCTAGCAAATTTTCCATGAGAGTAGAGGCAGTTTCGGTGCCTTGCTGTTTTATTTAATCAGCCTTATTTTTTTATTTGCCATATTACTGGAGGTCATGTAATTATAACTGGTTACTTGAATCCTGAATACTGACAATATATGGTAAATATAGTATCAAAATCAATTTGAACACACTTCTAATGCAAATATTAGCATGATACATGATGAAAGTTGTATGTGTTCCTGATTATGTTGACCTTGGTCACCTCTGGGGTGTCACCACCATCAGAAAGAACAACACAGCAGGAGTGACAATGACAGAAACATATCAAGGACAAAGAATCTAATCTCCTTGTGTTTGGATGGGGTTGGGGCTGGGTGGAGACATGTCCTATGCAAAATTAAAATCCATCTTGGACAGCAGCTATGATTAATGAGTTAATATTTGGGAGAGAAATTGGAATCTGAGGAGGCGTCCTTGTCATGTTGATAAGAGCTGTGAAGCAGCCCGGGCCGTCACTAGCACCACGCTTTAATCTCCTGAAATCAATAATGAGAACATCAGCAGCTTCTTTCTGTCTGTCTCACTCTCACTCACGCTGACATTATTACTTAGTTTTGTTTACAGTATGTCTTACCTGATGTACTATAAATACTTGAACTGATGTGATTCGGCGTCAGTCTGCTGTTGCCCTGCAGAGTGAGAGTGCAGTCTGAGAGATTATCTGACAACATAAGTGTTTGGTGAATTGTCCTGTTGGCCAACTTTCCCATTTGGCTTTGTGGCAGCTTGTTATAAAGTGTTTTCATAGAAACTTTTGAGGCATTTTAATGCCATGAATTGAGGGAAGAGAGAGATGGAGAATAACATGCAAACTTTAGATCTTTGACAGGATGCAGTTTATGGTCACTGCACCAAACCTTAAGGTCAGTGGTTTTGCGCCCACACCAAAAGGCAGGCTGAAATCTCAAAGGCACACCTGTATTCATATTTACGCAAAATAGCCTAACCTAACCAATGGAGGCAACGATTAGCCTTAAAGCCAATCAGAATGTGGGTGGGACAATAAAATTAGGTGTCAATCAATGGCAAAAGCTGGGGTTTGCTTAGACCATTGGTTCCCAACCTGGGATCCAGGCTCACCTCAGGGGGGTGCCAGAAATCACAGGGGGTCATTAAAATTAGATTTGCACGTTAACTAAAATCACGAGCGAGGACTAAATTAAGGATTTATTTTAATCAAACCAGAGTTGGTGATCATCAGAACAGTGGGGAGACTAACAAAGATAGATTTGAATTTCATTTTGTTTTGGTCAAGTTTGAAAGAAGCGTGTTTTACAATGAGTTGACATGGTAGAAGAGGGAAAGTTTTATTTTATTATTATAATTTATTTTGTTTGTTTTGTTTCTGTCCAGTGAAAACCAAAATGGCAATTTCTCAGGAGCTAAAAAAAACTGCCATGTTTTCAACTTCATGGCAACGTGTTCTTACATTTTATCAAAAGAATAGCTAAATCAAAATCACCAAATTTGGAGGAAAGTGGTTTTCATAGGGCAGCCATGATTTACTAGACTATGGGGGCAGGCCTGAACTATAGTATCGGACCATTGCTTCTAGAGGCACAAACTGGCATTATGACACAGGATGGAAAAGAGCTAGCTAGTTAGCATGCCAGCGTGCTAACTAGATGTCTTTGGCACAACATAAGAACTGTTATTTCTTTACATTCTTGCTAGAGGTCCAAATCCCAGACAAGCCCCCAAATGTTACGACCCCCAGGTTTGGGCTAGGGGATGAGCGGTGTAACAATTATTAAATATAACCGGGGTGAAAAGGAAGAAGGGAGAACTGAGACAAAGGTGTAAACAAAGATTCTTTTTATTAAGAAATCAAGTTCAAATTAAAGCAAACTTAACTTGCTAAATCAAGCATAACACCTACTAAATTAAACAACATGCACAAAAGACAATGAGTGTCCTTGCTAGCCAAAGTGGCTAACAAAAACACAGAGACACAGACAATGAGTGACTTTGCAAGCCGGGGAAGCTTACAAAGTACATGAAGCTCCTAATGAGTGTCCTTACTTACCGTGGAGGCTAGCAAGACACAGAATACACAAAATACATGTGACTTGGTTAGCTGGGGAAGCTAGCAAAGCACATGACACACAAAACACTACAAACAGTCTAGCCTGCCCCCGCAGGACTAGACTGCATACATGCAGACCTCTGTCTGCCGAATGGCCCACTGGCCCTGTCCAGCTGTACACACCTAGCTTTTAACCACCAGGCCCTGATTGGAGAGTGACTGCAGATGCTGCCAATCACTGCAGCTGCAAAGGGGAGGAGGGGCAGAACCTGAGCACAGGAGAGCACAGCAACACACACACACGCACACACTGTGGCACGTAACAATTCTAATGATGATTTTAGTTGTTTTTCAACTTTTTTTTTCTCTACATATTGCTCCTTTCAACACTTTGTTTCAAATTATATGAATGTTGCGTGGGATGAGACATTACGCAACTAGAAATTACTGCACACTGATGTCCTATTCTTTAATGTGGCCTATTATTGGGAATCTAATCTTAAACTAAATTCATATATTGTTGGTGTTGTGGGCTGTCCTCACAGTCTTTCAAGCTAGACTTCTTTGCTGTGGTTGAAAAATAAATTACAGATGTGGATCATCTGTAATGCTCCTTTTGCCAAGCCAGTATATACTGATAAGAAATGGCTGTGTACGAAAGGAAAGGAATTAATATTTTTGTCTGTCTTACAAAAAATCGCATACAATTCCATTACTCACTCTTACTCATCACTCTTATCTAATGTTGCAGAGCAGCCCTGAATGATTTTGACTAAAAAAAAACAAAAAACAGGTCAGCTTTGTTCATTATTAACGAATTTTGCCACATCTTCCCTTCATGCGCTGCTGTCAGAGCTGCTCACAGACAACAGCCCTGCAATAATGCGTAATTTCTGTCAGCGCTCAAAGCAGGCAAGTTACTTTAAAAGCTTCAAATCCAGATCTGTGTGGTTTTGTGTACATAACAGAACATAAATCAAACTACATGACTGTGAAGAGTCAGGGCAGGTCAAAAGAGATCTTTTCACACTGATTCAGAGGAGCGTTGGCTGAACATTGTTTACCAGACTGCAGACACTAACTAGCCCTGCCTCTGATCATACCAATCAACCTCGCTGTCTCAGTTAGTTTACAGAGTCAGCGCTGATGTTGAGGAGCTGCCTCAATTCATCAAAGATGTCGGAGCTGACCACAGTGGACTTTTAATCAATTACTGCAATACAATTATAGAAGAGGAGGTGAAGTTCGCCAGCCAGGGGGCATGTTTGTTTACAAGTACCCCTGAATAGAAAGAAGCTGCATTACAGGCACCAGGCTGCACACATTCTGATCAATTTATATTCAGAGCATGTGGATCCATCCTAACTCACACACCAGCCAACCCACCAGCTGTTTTAGAGCACAGGACAATGATGAATATCCAGGAAATGTTACCCTACATCTGACAGAACGCCATGTGCCAGAGTTTTAATTTCTGAAAAGTTTTCCCTCTGTATCGAGTCACGATCCAGCTGAGTCGTGCGCTTTACTGATGCATCCTCTCATTTAGAAAGATGACACAGCATATCCACCTTTATTACAGCTGTGATGTGCAAATATCTGCTTTCTAAATATTAGAGCAGTGTTGGAGAGCATTACTTAAAAAGTCAGTACAAGATTACTGTCATTAAAAAGTAACTTGTTACCTCACAGTGTCACCTGCTGAGAAAAATAATTTAAGAGTACAAACCCCAATTCCATAAAAGTTGGGAAGCCGCGTAAAACAAAAAGAAAAACCTAATGCAATGATTTGCTTAAGTAAGCCTTAATAAGTCTTTTTGACCTATAATTTAAATGATTGAGTGTAAAGATGAGATATTTAATGTTCAAAACCATGAACATTATTCTTTTTTTTTTTTTTGTAAATATGGAGTCATTCTGAATTTGATGTCTGCAACATATCTTTTTTTTAAAAATTTAGGACAGGAGCAACAAAAGACTGGGGGAGTTGTGGAATGCTAAAAAAAAACTTTCACAGGTTAACAGGTTCATTGGTAACAGGTGATAGTATCATGATTGAATATTAAAGAGGCTTCCTCGAAAGGCTGTCATTCACAAGCATGGATAGTCAACACTTTGAGAAAAACTGTGTGAGCAAATAGTTTCAGAACAGTGTTTGTCAACACAAAACTGCGGGAATTTAGAGATTTCACCATCTACGATCCTTAATATCGTTAAAAGATTCAGAGAATCCAGAGAAATCTCTGCACATAGCGGGTGAAGCTGAAAACAGACAGTGAATGCCTGTGACCTTCAGGTAGCACTGCATTAAAATCCAACATGATTGCATTGAGGATATTACTACACGGGCTCAGGAACACTGAAATCCATCGCTGCATCTGCAAATGTAGGTTAGCACTTCTCTGGGTCCAAGCTCATTTGAGATGGACTGACGCAAAGTGGAAAAGTGTGTTTGTGCCAATGGCATCATGGGTAAGTGTCACATCCGTGAAGGCCCCATTAATGAAAGGTACATATAGGTTTTGGAGCGACGTATGTTGCCATCTAGACGGTGTCTTTTTCAGAGACGTCCCTGCTTATATGAGTGAGAAAAATCAAGACACATTGTGCACGTGTTCCAACAGCATGGCTTTACACTGGACTGTTGAGCACCTGAAGTCATATATCAAGCAAGAGTGAGAAAGAATTTCACTTTCAGTTAGTGTCCTCAGTTAACACTCACTGAGTTTTGTTAAAGAAAAGGCAATGTATCATGGTGGTAAACTGTTCCAACTTCTTTGGAACATGCTGCAGGCATCAAAATCAGAACGAGTGTATAAAAAACAATAAAAATTAATGCACAAGCTTTTCAAATCATTAAGACTCACCGAACTAATGTTCTCTGTACTTTGCTCTTTAATAATGCAGCCAAACTTTCTCAAAATGTATGTCAGGTAGTTGGTGTCTAACAAGACACAAATGGTGCACCAGGCGATGCTGGAGTAGCAGAAAGTTTTGATAATGGGGAATCTTTTCCATAAATCGATCTCCAGACCCGACTTGAGATACTCAGTGTCCACTGAGACCACAGGCTGTCTGTCCTAGGCTGTGTCACTTCTTGCAGTGGTGAAAATGAGGATTTTTGTTTTGTTCTTTATTTCTAAATGCAACTAAATGATTGAGAATTTGAACTACAAAACTAACACATCACATTCCTCGTTAAAACAAAAGTAATCTGAGTACTCCCAACACTGTTGGAGAGAAATGCAGGAGGATTCTAGCAGAATGTGAGGGTGTAGTTAGCCTTTAAACCTTTATTGATTTAGATTAGATTGTACCAGCG
>JAJHUR010114372.1:0-10485 GCA_027495735.1 Lutjanus campechanus | reverse complement strand
ATATGCACTCTGAAAGGTTCAGCTCATGAATATGATTCGCTGCCAAACTGTAATCATGAGCTAAACCTTTCCATAAATTCAAACTAAATAACTGCCCTAACCTACACTACAGGAAATATGAATTATGTTACAAATAAGACTGTCATGGTGATGATGCTTTTTCAGGTCATCACACAAATAGCTGTGCCTCTCGTAGAAGCTAGACTAGAGCATCACACGCATATAGACGAGAAAGATCAAGGGCAGATGAGAAAGGGTAGAGGACAGAGAGAGGCATAAGGAGCAAAAGTAAGAATCGATGTGAGAGAAGGCTACTGCACAAACTGAAGCTGTAAAGTGATTTTAGAAATGTTGGTTTGTTGCAACTCTGCTGTGTGAGTAAATCATCTGCGACGTAAAGCCAAAGCTCTCAATTTACGTGCTGTACGGTTCAATCGTCAGGATGCAACCTGAGAGAGTGCTCACACTGTACGTGTAAAATAGAAAATAAAACGGCTGGTTGGCTAATGCAGACTTTTCTAGTTATTGACGATCATCAATTAAGATTTGTTCTAAAGCTCTGAGGCAGAAAATGTGCCGCTTTGATGAGCTGTGCCATCCTGTGTGCCAAAACTTCTAAACAAAAAAACACAGAGGTAGAAGAGGTTTTATTCCAAACACATTATTCATGTTCGAACATAGTTATTGAAAAACGTGAAAGCACTGAGAACTATGTAGTACTGAATTCTGGAGTTAGACCATTAAACTGATTTCTGTGTTCAGGATTTTTTGGGCGGACCTGAATCATGGCTCGGTGATGTGCTGGAGCCATCGTTCCTCCAACGAGTCAAGACACGAAAGACACCGCCTCCCCCTCCTCTCACCCTCCCTACTGTCAGTTACGAACGTACCTTCAGTGACATTCTCAGTTCAGATCAGCTCAGCAGTTCACTTCAGCTCACTTCAGCTCCAATAACCCAACACAGAAGGAAAGAAAATACCATCCTGCCACTGTCCTCTGGCTCTTGTGGCTCAAACATGTCTGGACATGTCCACTAAAGCTGCAAGAAGGGGTTGTACTGGTGTTTGACACTGAGGCAGCAGAGCAGACACACTCCCAGCATTTCAGAGCAGAGAAAACCGCTTTTCATAATTTTGAGATCTCATTTTTTTTATACTTGGCGATTCATTAAAATTTGGCTGGGTGACAAACTCAGAACACACATTTATTGTTGCTTTACAATATATTTTAATCAGTCCCTCCAGGAAGTTGCGATCTCAACAGTCAACACAAATTCAACCAGTCCTTGTGAATTCTGCACATCTGTGCAATTTCGTCCAATTGCCACAACTTTTCGGCAAAGTTTGACCAATCATCGGTTCATACAAGTTCCATCAATCATAGCAGTTCTCCGCGCAAACATTATACACGTATGTTTCAATGACCTGACTCGATGTTTTATTTATTATTCTTGTTTATTTTTCATTTTTTATTCTTGGTACTAAACAGAAGACAAGGTTTGTCACAGTTATTGATATTTATCAATGATCGGTGCAATTTTATATTTTATAATTTTTATTTTACAATTTTTAATATAATAATTTTCTTGCTGATTTGAGTTTGAGCTCCAAAAATATTTTGCTTCTTTGTGAAAACCACCTGAGGGAACTTCTGCATTATAAAGCATTTAGGGTTTTTTGTAATCCTGAGGCTTTTTGGTAAGATTACTTAGAGCACTCCGGACAGAGTGTACTTTTATTCTCCCGGAACAAGTTGTCTTTGATTTCTAATGAATTATACTGAGCAAAACTTTTTTTTTTCTGTTGCTTCTGCAATTTCATTGCAGAAAAGACTTAAAAACACCATCATCACAATATGCATCACAAATTTTTAGAAAAGATGCTATGAAATCAGGCACTTCAGGCTGCCAGAATCCTCAAAACAGCTCGCAAAATCCTGGAGGGACTGGTTAGTGATCCAGCAGGTGGCTATGAAGAAGTGGACAGTATGGCTGGTTCAGTCCACGTGACACGTCGTGTCGCCGAGGTGCTTTCAGATGCTCTCTTTGCTACTTTGTGCAGGCACAGTGAAAAAAAAAGGCACTAATGTTGAGGAATCGGCTCAAGGCTCTGCTTCATCTGTGTGAGAGCCTGACAACAGAAAATTTCTGACATCGTCATCCTTCTAAAATGAGCTGGGTGGCTCAAAAATCGGGTCACAAACAAGCTCAAATCCCCAGCTTAACAAATGAATGAACAGAAGAAAGAAAGTAAGAAAGACAAGAAAGTTAAAGAGAGGAAGAGGGATGAGAGAGTGGATAAAAACCGTGAGAGCCAAAAAGACAGAGGAGGAGGAGGAGGAGGAGGAGGAGGAAGAAGAGAGAGGAGAGGAAATATCCCCCGAAGCGCTCGGCTCATATTTAGACAGACAGACAAACAGAGGAGTCAGCTTGCCAACTCTACTTACCAAAGTGATTCAGATTCACTGGCTGCTGCCGACTTCAATATGCTGCACAGATCAAGCGTTCCTAAACATTCAAGTTGGGAAAATTCAAAACGTATACCCTTGCCTTAGGATCTACTGTGACACAGCAGTCTTGTCATCTGGCTGATGACCAGAATCCACCCTTTAACCCCTGACCATGACTCCCAACACCAACACTCGCTTTATCTGTTTCACAGCAGAAATCTTGGTCGCATGAAACCAGAAGTAGCTCAACAGCTTGGCTTTATTTGGGACAAGTTATTGTGATGCAGAGTTTGATGCATCCATTGTAATAATGAGATACTATTATGCCTACAGAGAGAAAGAGAAAGAGCATGATGGATTTTTTCTGAGTTATGTCACACTTCTTAGTTGCAACACAAATGAAAAGAGCTCTGTTGTTCAAAATATTCCCCAGGCCGTCTCTGCAATCTGTTGTTATGACAACTGAACAATGGCAAAAAAAAATAAAAAATCTTCTTCAGTCTTGTGGGCCGTTGCAAAGACTGTCAATTCATTTCAGGTGAAAAATGCAACATGAAATAAAAAGAAATCAATTTATGCATTTTCCTTATACATATTATTTTGTGTGAGACACTAAAGGGGGTAGGGCCGTGTGCTCAGGTGATACAGATAAACTTAAAACTTTGAATTACTCTGTAACTTTAGCGAGTCATTCTGGGCCTTCACAAGAGGGGAAAAAAAGACAATAAATGAGGGGGAGAGGCTCCTCAGATTATTTCACACCAGAAAAAGAATTCAACCAACACATATTCTTAATAGAAATATATCTTATATATTCCCCATCACTGGACTAAGAAAAGATTTGACTTGAGACTTGTTTCTCGGATTTCAAGATCTAAGAGGATCACATTTTATGTGCCAAAGCAAGATGAGCTGGAAATATGAAGAGTGCAATATGTTTATGAATATTTTATCATTATATGAAATGCATGGACGTTGATTCGCTTTTGATCAAGTTTGATTGATTTTTATTTCATGTATATGATGCAGAAAACCCTTCATTTTGATATTTTTCAAATAAAGTAAACTCAACTAAAAGTAATTTATCAAATGAGTTAGATAAACTCTGTAATAAATAGAAGTAAAGATGAACCATATTTGGCTCACAAAACCAGCTCGTCTAATTCAGAATGGGCAATTATTTTTCATTGTAAATGGCTCAGGCTGCCGTGGACCAGACACAAATGTGATGTAAGGTCCTTATAATGGCCAAAAGTCAGATAATGAAACAGTCAAGTGTTCTACGGCACACCAGCACGTTGATGTCTATAAGCTACTGTAATAACTGGCTAACACAGAAATCCAGTTTTATTGTTGGTCCAAGTAAGAAGTTTTACAGTTTGCCATGCATGACTGATACAGGTTGCCACAATAGTAGCAGCAACAGTAGAAGAAGAACAATATAAAAAACATAGATGAACAGTATTGAGTGAATAAAGTTACAGTTTAATATAAAGATACAGTTTAAAAGAAGCAACTGATAATTTTAATTGGAATACGTATATATGAGTTCTCAAGTTCTCAACCTTTCAGTGGATCACATCTGCCCCCTGGCTGTATTTTGCTCAGGTCTGGTGGTTGAGGGGTTTTTAGTTTGGATTCTCTTCATGGTTGCAGCTACTTTAGTAAGTATATTTGCTGCACAATGTGTTGGTTCTAGAGACAGAAGTTACTGAAGAGTTTCTCACTTTTAACTCATGAGAGAAAATGCTTTCCACACATACAGTTTTCTGACATCGTGTCGAAAAGGCCACATTGCGAAATACCACAGAGCATAATTTGTTCAAACTCTTGCGATAACTATATATTTAAATGATTTAGCATTACGTAACTAGTTTCAAGTCTTCTTCAGTAGTATGCCTCAGGGCGTGGCTACCTTTTTGAGTCCCTGTCCACAAGTTCTCAGTCAAATCCAATCATGATAGAGGTGTGGCAATTTGTATCCTCCCCAGCTCGTCCGAATACGGTCACTTCTTGTCATAAAAATCTACGGTAAGATGGCATAATACCAAACTCAAGGCTTCAAAATGGCCGTCCACAAATCAATGGGCGACCACACAGTAAGTTCACACTTGACTTTCAGCTGATAATGTTTCATGCTAACTTAAATTAGCCACCAAATGTAATTCGACAAAGCACTGGCTTTTGCAGTGAGAGAGAATATTTTGCAATGATCATGTTGGCATCTTTTTATTCCTCGTGTTTTTTTTACAGAGGTCTTTCAGATGTCCAAGACCAAATAACATTTCAAGTGTTTTATGGCGTGTTTAGGGTTGATTGTTATTTTCTCCCAGCCAGAAACTTTTTCTCCAAAATTCCAGTGTGATGCATCAGTTTTCTTGTTGTCACTAACCGCTAAATGAGTGAGCACCATTGCCACACTCCACCCTGATGAAATTTAGCTGGTTTAAATGAGGATGACAGATCACTGCGACAACACCCTTTTGTGCCCAACTATAGGGTTTAAATTTCTCCATGCAGCTGTCATTTTGACAGATTAGGGGTAAACTATCACTATGAGTACAAGACTGTAACTTTGACATGGATGAAGTCATTTTCACCCATTGCTCTGATAATGGTATCTTCATTTAACAAAGAGCCTATTTGAGAGGAGAAGTCTGTCATACGTTGGCAAGAGAAGGATTCTTATGTCCAAGTACGCTGAAGCAAAGCTGACACCTGGAACACAAGCCCAAGAAAAGTCATGGATATCAGTGAATTGTTTCTTTGCCCAATACATTTCAGCATTAAAAAACATGAGAGTGATTCAGCAAAGATACAGCTGCTAGTTTGCAGTCAACTCTACACAAGACCATTGTGGATTCTTCTCTCGTTATTCAGCTACACGCCCTCTCTATTTCATTCTTTCAAACACACGCATGCTTTCTTCTGCTGTCTTTTATTATATCTCTCACACCCACATGCACTTACTGACTCTCCTGCTCGTACCTGCAGTACACAGCCTGTCATTTCTCTCAGTTACTCTGGATTAGAGACACTTCCACTGGTCAAAAAAACGCAGCTCAGGGACAAACACATGCAGTGATGGTCAGGTGAAAAGGTAAAAGGTGGAGAGGCATGAGCTCAGGGTAAAAGATAAAACATAAAGCTGTGCATAACCACAATTTTTCCCTACGCAAGTGGTTCTACTTTTATCCACAGTCTGTCTTTATCTGATATAGCTGGGGGATATTCTATATTTTACCTATGGTCAGCAAATCTCACTTAAAGTTTAAAAAAAAGCAGCACTGAATTGATCCCACTAGTAGCTATTGTCTGTGTTGTCAAAGACCAATATAGTTTATTCCTCTGTGCCATAGAACTGTACTGTTAAAAAACTAAATACACAACAAAATACTAAATGTACAGGCTCAGCGTGTAAGATATAAAGGTAAAGCTCAACTTTATAGTGACATATACACATATACTGTGTATATGTTGTTCTATCATATTCAGTCTCTTCATTTGACTCATCCAAACATTCGGAACAGTGGGCAGCTACAGCGTCTGGGGAACAACTCCAGTTCTAAGCCTTATCAGGGGTATTGACAAGGTGCTGACTGGAGAACTGACCTAATGACCATGTTTTTTGATGGTGGGGAAAACCGGAGCACCAGGAGAACCCACGACCCATGCAAACTCTACACAGAAAGGCTCTGTTCGAACCCATGACTACGCCACTGTGCCAGGAGGAAGATAATGTTGATAGGTGTGTTTTCATTAGTCTGTAATCACCTGAACATAGCAAACATTGTGTGCTTATTACTCTAGAAAGAGCCATTTACATCTACAGAGGGTTCTTCCGTGAAGGCTGCCATGTTGCACCACCATGTTTCTACAGTAGCCCAGAACGCACAAACCAAACACTGGCTCTTGATGAGGCTTTCTCTACATGGAACAATCTGCTGCAAGGTCACATGGTCCAAAATTAATATGTCTGTATGAATGCATTTCTTTTGCAATAAATAAAGATTTGATCACACAAAAGAAAAGGGATGGGGTTGCTTGGAAGCGCTAGGTAAAGGAAGGTGTTCTGCAATCTGTGCGCTCACCATTATATGCCACTAAATCCTGCACACTGGTACTTTAATGCTCATTAATAAGTCACTCCATTGCACCGAGTGACCTCTTCCTTCATTATAATGAACATGGACACTGTAGTTTGTTGTGTCGATCAAACATGCAACATCCTGCTGCTGTAAATTCTGTGTATTAATCCGCAGCTGAAAGTAGTTCTCATCAAATGCACTACATACTTCCATATGACGAGTGACTCTCAAACTGTGGGGTGGGTCCCCCTGGTGGGACTTAGAGCCACTGCAAGGGGGGCATGCATGACCAGAGTAAAAATATGGAGTGAAATTAAATTGAATGAATATGATTTATGCCAGGAAAAGAGTTTGCTGCTGCTACAATGCTGGCCTTGATTTCACCACTTCATCCTTCTATTAGTTGCTTCCCCAATTATTGTTAATGATTGATTTTGAATTGTGGGGTGGGGACCTCTTTTCAGCTTCCTTCCATCTGTCCACTATTACCATAACAAGGACAACTTGGACAACTAGGATAACTACATTGACGATTGGCTGAGTCCATCACTTGTTGTTTTCTTTGGGCGATTTTTGTCATTTTATTTAGCTAATTTAATGGTCTGCAGAGTGACAGGCGACAAGCTCGTGTTAGTTCGGTAAAAGAGAGAGACTTATATTCAGGAGGTGATCTGTTGCATTTTTCTGTTTAATAATGAAAATGGGTGTGAGAATATTTCCTTCCTCGACATTTTGTGCGTTCATTTTATTTATTTATCTTCACGGCTCGCACAAATCTCATCTGTTTGATTAACATTTGTTAGAAACTACAGTGCTCAGCTGTTCTGGAAAACTACTGAGCCTTTTTTTTTTCAAACTGAGAGTATATATTTATGTCCACTTTTTAAAGATTTACGTCTTCAGTAGGAATCAACAAGCCTGGGGCTGAGAGACCTATTTTGTTGTTTACTTTGGAGGACTTGTTAGACCCCCACAAAACACACACACACACTGACACACACTGGAGGCGCATTCCAACATGTTGTCATTATCAGTCAGAAACAGGTGTGCTTAAATCTGGAGAGAAAAGGAGGGATGACCTACATAGCCTATGTTTAATGATAGCTAAGTATGACCTCAGTCCCACCACTCCCTTATATTCTCTTTCTCTTTCTCTTTTCTCTCTCCATTCCCATTTTTCTTTCTCTTGCGCCATTGTTTCCTCCGCTCCGCCCTTCGTCCCCTTTATCTATTCTCACCCACTCCTGGCTGCCTCACACTCGCTCATTACCACCATTTTCCTCCCAACGGAGTGACTCAGCATTTTCTCCGCCGGCGTCTCCCTCACTCATGTGTTTCTCGCTCGGCCCATCACTCTCGCTCCGCAGGCAAGAAGTCACCCCTCTGACACATCCTCGTCTCCCTCTCTAATTTTCTCTTCCAAATTCTAATCTGCCCTTTTTTTTGCATGACCATAATTAAAGGAGAAATCTGTAATATATTTACTGTAATTCATCATGAAATGACCATGAGATGCCGTAAGAGATCAAGGAAACATGCTGAAATACTTGCTTCGTTTCCTCCTTTGAAGTTTCTATTCCGGGCTGGAATAACTGTTTTAGTTTGTTCGTTTCATTTTAGAGTTCAAAGTAATGGCGACTGTTAGCTGAATGATTAAGTGTCTGTTTATGAGTCATAAGAAATCATCAATAAGCTTTTAGAAAGAGTAGATGTTTATAACGGTTTAATTGTGAAATACATGAATGGAGTCTGGCAGTAAGGCAGACGTTTACTGAACTCAAACTCCAGAGTGTGTAATGTCAGAGCAACAGGATTTTGTTTTCAGGATAACAGGCTTAGCTTCACATCGACAGACAACCAACAGATATAAACAGCTACAGACAGAATGTAGGAAATTACCAAATTACATTTTTGCACTTGTCTTGCACTCCTGCAGTGTTCCTGCAATCTGCCTGAGCTTCCACAAATCGGGGGAGGAGGGGTGAAAGGGAAATGATTCGCTTCAACCGTAGATCGTATATTAAATAGGGATTCAACCTATTTAATATACCGTCTATGGCTCCAACTCACTATCTGGACTGCAGTACTCATTTTTTTGCAATTGCTATATATTGCTCCTTTAAGTACAATATCGCTAAAACATGTTGTGCAATGTTTACAGTGTAAATATACTGACGTAAAATGTAAGAAACAAACAAAAAAAAATAGATGAAATGATATTTTTAAGAGATCTAGTTTAACAATTTGATGTGATGGTAATGGTAAAAACTCAGGTATACACAGATTAGATAAAAATCACAAATGTTTCCCCTCAGGTTGTGAGCTGCTCTGACTTATTTTGTTGATTCTATTGCAATTAAAGTTTTGACTCTGGTTAGAATTTCATTTCATTTCATTCAGGCTCTGGTATTCAAGGTTTATTTTGGTAAAAAACTTGGTTCCTATGTCTCCACACAAGCTGCGCTGTTGCAGTGTTTCTCTGTCTGCACGTCTTGTTGTTGGCAGAACCGACACAGTCTGTCTGAATTGTCTGTTTTCTCTAAGATACCAGGTTTGTGTGTCTCGACCACTCTCAGTGGCCAGACTGTAATGTGTTTCTCAGCCACCCTAGCTCATAGTGTTCAGATAATCTACCACCCGGTGTTTTCTCTTCAGTGCTCTTCCACTCCCTACCATACACTCCCGTAAACATCGTCTGAAAGCTGGGAACCTGAAGATTAATTTGAGATCCAGCCCAGCACTGTGTGTCTAGTTTTTCTAATCATAAATCCACAATAAATTTTGTGCTTTGGTTAAACACTTGTTTACATTTTAGAAGTTTAGGCCATATAAAGGCTTAGAATATTATGAAGGCCATTTCCATGCTCAATCATTTTTCATAAATTGTTGAAGCAGTTTTTGGGTTGATGCCATTTATTACACAGATTTGATTCACAATTTTTTGACTGCTTGAGCATTAATAAAAATTGTCAAAAGCCTTCCAAAATACCAGATTAAGACATGAAGACCTTGAAGAACACCACAAAAAACAAAAACAAAAAAACAACAAAAAAACAACAACTGCGTCTTTAGTGAATGGATAGTCTGAATCACCAGATGCACATTGTGGGTATAAGCCTGCCATTGGTTGTTCGGTTTCAGTCGGCGTCATTGCATCTGCTGTCAACATTTTCAAAGCCCCCTGGAAACAACAATAACCTCTGAGCTAGCGACCTACACGCTGAAAATGGCAAATTAGCACCTGGGTTGCTAATGGTATAAATGTAAACAAGCTAGCAGCTGTTACCTTTTCTTCTTTTTTTTGCAGGGATTTAGACATTTTAATGCCAGAGCTGGCCTCCCCACGTGCAAATGTTCCACCAAAATAAGTCCTCCCCCCCCCCCACAATTTTGCAGGGAAATCTGTCGCTGCATCCTCAGCTTAGCTCTGGCCAAGACGATTATGATTTGTTTGAAGAAAACAAGGCAGGGCTTTTTCCTCCTATAGCAGAATGATAATGTTGAGTGCTGTGGAAGTAAGTCTGGCTATGTGAGACTAGTGATTGGATGGCTAGCACTTGTGTTTAGATACCCCCTTATTGTTACGTAATATAAGTCGGAAACCATTCATCTTCTGAATGTCCTCTGAGTCTAGTTTGTGGGTGTGAGGGCTGTGATTATCCTCGAGGTCACAATAGGTCATTTTATACAGTGAGGTCAAGTTCCAAAAAGTGGTCACACTACAATTAAATGGCTACTATGGGCACTAACATAATCACACATGAATACAATTTGCCTTACCAGTCATACTCAATTTATGCAATGTAAATAATGTTTAGGGACTCCAGTGTGCAGTAACAACTGCATAGTTTTTGCACAAAACTGCATGAGATTAGCATAAAGTGGGCATGTCCGTAAAAGGGTGACCACATTTTCATTCAGATATCTTGAGATGAGAGGTCCTGGGAC
>JAJHUR010114369.1:0-13084 GCA_027495735.1 Lutjanus campechanus | reverse complement strand
GTTCATGCACTTGCCTGTTTTCAGTAACTTGGCCCCATTTTTAATTTTGTGACCTGTGTGGTTAAATGAGTGTGTTGCTACTTTGATGTGAGTTTTTAAGAAACTCTTCTATTCTTATAAGTAATAAGGTCGTCAATTTTTATTTGGCATTAGTAGTAAAAATAAATGTTTACAGAGTGATTAGAGATAACACGCTTTATAGAGGCTAATACAGGTGTGCCTTGAGATTTTGGTTTACCTGTTGGTGCGCCGTGAGTACTAAAAGTTTGAAAAGATTCATGTGCAGTCATGTTCATTTTCAGAGCACATTCCAGCAGCTGCTTTCATATTTCACAAAGTTCACAAAGCACGAGTTACTCACAGGTGGTTGATTGACAATTCTGCTCTTAAAATACAGTTTTTCAAACAGCCAGGTTGTTACAGTTAATTTGCCGGCTCTATATTATGAGATTGTTTTTATTCAGTAACCGTAACAGATTACAATTACATTTATTTTCTACTTTAATTACATGTAACTAGTTACATGTAACTAATTACTCCTCAACACTGGTGGTACACAGGCCTTGTTTTAGCCTAGCAGTTGTTGCAGGCCCCTACTAGCCGGTTAGGAGGACCGAGCAGTCAGCAGTCCATACAGGCTGAACTCCTGATGCCCCCATGCTCAACAAAATGCTGCAAAAGTGCCCTCTTGGATGACCCTGTGATAAAATGCCCTCTAGGCTGGTCCAATGTGCAAGACAACATGATAAACTGCCCCCTAGGGTGCCCTTCCAGTTGAGGAAAACATGATAAATTGCCCTATATGGTGCCCCTCGAGTGGACGAGGTTTAGAGAGCAGTCTAATCAATGTACACTTAGAGAAACATTTGTGAAATAAACATTTTCTATGTTATTATTATCAAAATTGGACCAGGTGAGGCTAAAAGCTGTGGTCCTGTTCTGTTTTCCAGCTAATAAGTTGTAGGTCATCTGCAGGCATCTGTTTGCAAAATTATTATTTTGTTATTTTCATTCTTCAGAAGTCACCAGAACGTAAGAAACAAAATCTATGAAACTCAACATTTTCTCGGGGGAACCACGGCATACAGCCGGTGTCCTTTTTTTATTTTTTATCTTGTCCCTTTGCCCTTCAGATAGCCTGAATCTCCCGCTGGATTATATATAGATTTTATATAGGTTTTATATATAGAGGACTAGCTGTGGACAGTAGTTACAACCCTGGTGGTCATGCACACTCACTCACACACATGCCTACAACATGATCCCCCCCAGGTTTAACCCCCAGTCAGCCTGAACAAGCTGGATAGGAATAGCTGCTAAATAGCTCATGACCAGAGTGTTTCTGGATGTGTCACCATGTGGGCGTCTGGTTGTGGTGTAGGGTTCAGTGCCCTGGCCTGTTACGAATCAGGCCTTAAGGATCAACTGAAAGCTTAACAGAAACAACAAGTCTTCCTCTAACTTACTTATAAGTTTCCATTCTCTGACTCGAGCACTCCCCATTAGTCAGACTTCATTTGGGTTGAAGGTTAAGCGTGGAGGCAACTGTTTACCTTGGAGCCTTTGTGCTGCATTGTGACACAGATCTATACAATAACACCGCATGCTGATCCCGTCCATCCTGCTATTGTGGCCGAGCAAAGGTGGAGCAGCAGATAAGACGAGTCTGCAGAAGAGCCTCCACAGCTCAACAACAGTGTTGCCATCACCACTGTGACTGTGTCTGGTTTAAGAGGGTGTCTCACTCTGGAGTGCTACACTAAGAGCACACTTGTAAATCCACAGCGCAGCGCTGGCTTTACACTCTTACTAGAACTGTTACTCATACTAGAACTATAAAGGGTTCTTCAGGTTGTACCCATGAGAAAATCCTTTTTGGTTCCTGGTAGGACCTTTTATAAAGATTTCACTTGGAACTTGAAGAGTTCTACCTAGGGTCAAACCTAGAACCATCTGAAAGGTTTCACTTAGAACCACCTATGAGAGGGTCTAAAAGAGAACCCTTCGATGGCACAATGGTTCCACCCAGAACCCTCTCTGGGGTTTCTGTCTAGGACCACTTTCTAAGGGTGATAACAAGAACCCACCAGGGGGTTCCACCACAAACCCTTTCATATTTGAGGGATTTTATCCTTGAACCTACCCGGGGGGTTCTACCGAGAACCCTTTCATATTCCAAGAAATTTTATTTAGGATCCATCCAGAAGGTTCTACCAAGAACCATTTTATCTTCCAAGGGTTTCAGTTAAAATCCACCCAGGTACTGCCGAGAACACTTTATATTCCAAGAGTTTTATTTAGGATCCATCCAGGGGGTTCTACAGAGAACTCTCTTATATTCCAAGGATTTCATCTAGAGCCCTCAAAGGGGCTCCCACTGAGAACCTTTTTTTTTTTGTAGTATGGTACAAAAGAACCCCTGACAAAAGAGTTCTTCATGGAAACCTTAGTCTTACAAAGAACCCTTGATGGACCATTTCTTCAAAATACGTTCTTCAGAGGCAGTCGGTTCTGGGTAGAACCTCAGCCCTATGGGAAGAACCCTTTAGGAACCATTATTTCTAAAAGTGTAGGTTTATCTGGTCCACTTCATCATTAGTACCTTTAATTGGTATATTTGACATTATTCATAAAAAAAAACTTTGATATCAGCTCAACCTGCTTCACTATTATTGCATTAAAGCTACTACAAGGGTTCTTTAGAAGCAAATGGTTCTCGATAGAACCTTGGCCCTTCGCCAAGAACCCTTTTGCAACCCTTATATGTCAGAGTGTACACAGACCACAGCATATTCTGTGAGACGTCCCAGCTGAGCAGCTCTGCAGGGTGAAAACTGTGGTGAAACTTGATCCACAAGCTGTACGTCTTTATAATGGTGAGGGACGGCTCAGGTGAAGACAAAAGCGGGCTCCAGTTTCAGCTCACATTGCTGCGTGGTGTCTGCGTGCCGTCATGTGTATAAGAATAAGCAAGAACGGACAGGCAGCATACTCTGCCTAATTAGGTGTGTGTTTATATTATGTTGTACTCGACTGGTGGTGTGATGAAATCGAAGTTACACACCCACGCTTGCTTTGGGCATTACCTTTTTCACAGATCCATGGGAGGGGCTGTTTTCGTGCTGCTAGGAGACACTTCAGTCATGCATGGACATGCGCACACGCACACACACAGAGGCATGCATACACACCTCTTTTTGTACTCTGCTCAATTCATCCATCTTTGACCTTGAGATATGGGTGCAGAGTTCTCACAGGCGGTTCTGCCTCACTTAAAGAGAGTTCCTTTTTTCTTCCAAACATGGTGGACATCTGTGAAAAAAGATTAGCATCAGCAGAGATTATATTTGAATCACTTACATCTTGATTCGTTTGAATTTGTCATGCTCACACTGAATCCCTGAATTCAGAACATGAAAATCCATCTGTCCGAAATTAACTGTGGATTATAATTGTGAATTAGTCTTTACTCTTTTTTTTTTTCAGTTCAGAGCAGCTGTTCCAATATATATTTTAATTGACGAAGATGAGCCACCAGCACTTAATCTTTTAGTCTTGTATCTGAACTGTCATTATCAATCATGATAGTGGGAAATGATCCTATATGTTATATTTAAAGTTATTAAAAGCTGTTTTCAACTCGTTATCAGTCTCAATTTAAACCGATGCCTCTATATGACTTTCATTAGCAAACCAGACCAGCCACGATAAGTTTGGTTATTTCAATATAATTATTCTTAATTGCTGCCAATGGGTCAGATTCTCCTTGAAATCAGATTAAATGAGTCTGTGTTTACATTTTCCCAGGCGAAGTCACAGTGAGTAGTACAGTTGCCAGTTAAAACAAAACAGGAGAAGATTTTTATTCAGATAATTTTGTTTTTGAGATTATATTTTGTGGTTATGGATGTGGAAACACCACCACTTTTGTCCACAGGGGCGTCCAAAATCAACACAGTATGAATCTTCCCTGTAGTGGCTTCAATGCAGCAACAGTGATGCAGTTTGTGCTGATATTAATGTGTTTTTATTTTCTATAAATCATGTGAAATATACCCATTACAAGTCAGTAAGATGATTCGATACTGAGTGGAAAAGATAAACCTGCACTCTTAGAAATGAGAGTTCTAAAAGGGTTCTTCCTCAGGGGCTGAGGTTTTTACCCAGAACAAGTTGCTTCTGAGCTGTGATTTGAAGAAAGGGTTCGTCTATGGTTCTTTGTAGGTTAAGGGCTCCATTAAGGACCCTTTTCATCTAAAGAGCCCTTTTTAGAGGAAAGAGTTCTTCAAGGATTGTTGAAGAACACTTTCATCTAGGGTTCATCAAGGCCTTTTTTTTGTACCATAATATCTGTAGAACCCCTTGAGTGTGTTCTAGATAAAACACTTGAAATATAGAAGGTTCTTGGCAGTAAGCACCTTAATTTCTAGGAGTGTAATTACCTGACTTTAGAATCTGACAGACTCAGCTGTAAGTAGTGTTTGTAAGGTGTGATATAAGTTTAAGGAAGTGTTGGTGTTAGCTTTTGTGTAGCTTGTGTTTAAGGTGTGATTTCACAGATTTAATATTGTAAATATAATACATTGTTTAAACAAAACCAGGCAAAATCTCACCAAACTTAAAGGACTTGCTGAATACCTGCAGGTTTGTTTACACTGCTGACACACACACACCATGTGCAAATGCATCCTGTCATGGTACACTTGCAGCAGTACTGTAAAGGTTTACGTACACCACAGCCGGGTGGTGTTTGGCACCACACAAAGATTCTCTTTGTGAATCGATGCAGCCTCGATGCCTTGAGCAGGTCCTTGTCCACGGCAGAGAATTTGCATTTAAATTGCATCGCCCACACAGCCTGATGCACTGCACCTGAGGAAGTGCAGAAGGAGCCGGGATGAGTTCTGGAGCGATGACATATAGTATTACTACTGTATTTCACAAATAAACACAAGACAAGTGCAATCAGCAGCAACCAAATCTCTATTTGCATTTTGTCTTATTTCTTATTGGCCTGTTTCTTATTCTCTAAAGTTTGAGTCGTGATATAGCCATAGAAATAAGGGTTGCAAAAGAGTTTCTACCCAGAACTATTTGCTTCTGAGGAACCCTTTATTGAAGAGAAGGTTTGTCAGGGGTTCTTTGTAGAGTAGGGGTTCTTTGTAAGACCAGGAGACGACTAATTCCGATATTTGGTGGGAGTTTAAATGGAAAGTCAAATAAACAAACTGAAAACCACACTCAGATTTTTTTTGGTCCTGCCTGAAGTTAAACAACTTCTGGAATGATGTGTCAGATGCCCTGAGAGCAGTGCTCCATCAAGATATCCCCAAAGATCCGAGGGTAATTCTCCTCGGAGCAGCCCCTGAAGGGGATTACAGATACTCTTGTGGGCTGCAATTGAAAGTATCACAGTTAGATGGTTGAATCCCAAACCTCCAACGTACAACATTTGGATTAAAATAATATGGGATCTGTGTGAGATGGAGCAAATCTTATTTTCTCTTTTTACTTATGTGTGTATATGTAGTCCAACAGGTATGTATGTATGTACACATACAGTATATATAATAATTTATTGATCATTATTATTGGCATCTATCATTTCCTTTCTTTTTTCTTGTCTGTTTGAATCTCAGGTACGTCTTACTGCGCTTGAACACATCACTGAACTTGTCTTAAACCGGGATAGACGTTAAGGCAGCTGGATATTTTGTAGAGACGATGATCAAAGTGGAATTATGTAAAAACCGTATCGCTTGTGGGGAATGCTGAAGTTAAAATAAAAAATGAGTTAAAAAGAGAATACAATATGGTTCTTTGTAGAACCCTCGGAAGACAAGAGGCTTATACGTAAAAAAAAATATATATTTTAAGATCTTGTTGGGTGGGTTTTACGGGAAACCCTTGGAATATAAAGGGTTTCTCAGTAGAACCCCAAGGGTGCCTCCTGAGTGGGTTCTATATGAAATCCTTGGAATATAAAAGGGCTCTTTGTAGAACCCCTTGGTTGGTTTGAGATAAAAACCCATGGAATGTAAAAAGGTTCTTTGGAGAACACACTGGTTGGGGTCTAGATGAAACCCTTGCAATATAAAAGGGTTCTTGGTACAACACCCTGGGTAGGTTCTGATGAAACCCTTTGAGTATAAAAGGGTTCTTAGTAGAACCCACTGGGTGGATTCTAGATGAAGTCTTTGGAAAAGAAAATAGTTTTACAGTAGAACCTCAGGGTGGGTTCTAAATTAAACCCTTGGAATAGAAAAGGGTTCTCAGTAGAACCCCTTGAGTGAGTCCTAGATAAAACCCTAGGAATATAAAAGGGATCTTGGCAGAACCCCTTGGGTGGTTCCTAGATAAAAACCTTTGGAATATGAAAAAAGATCTTGGTAGAAAACCCTTGGTAGGTACTTGTTAGCACCCAGGTTGAGAAGATTCTGGATGGAACTCCCAAAGAGGGTGCTGAGTGGAACTATTACACCATAGAGAGGTTCTTTGTAGAACTTCTCGCAGAAGGTTCTGGATTAAACCTTTCAAAGATGGTTCTACGTTTAACCCTTTAAGTTAGTTTCTTGATAGAAACCCCTGAAAAGTTTCTGAGTGGAATCTTTACTGGAGGTTTTACCAGGAACAAAACAAAAGGTTCTCCTTGACCAAAGAACCCTATATAGTTCTATTAAGCATGTTTATTTCTAACGTATAGTGCATGAATCCATGCTTTGGTACGAATTACAGTGAAAGTTGCAGACGGTGTTTTCTCTGTGCATTGAGAATTCAGGAGTGACTGCAGGTTATCTGGTTTCTCCCTTCACTAACACAGGTGTGGCTGAGGGTATTATATGACCGGGTTGGTCAAAGATTAAAGAGAACATGTTACGTTCCGCTGAGGGGTGTCTCCTTGACATTCATTGACCAAACAGACCCATTAGCACTCCCATTACCTACATTTACAACGGCTGAGTGATTGCGCAGAAAACAACATACTTGACTGCTTGCCCTCATGTTCCACCATTTGGGGACAGAAACCATGAAATGCATTAAAGCGCTTGTGGGGCAGGAAGTGGCCTGTACCGTTAAAAAGTCACTGAAGATCAGCCCAATTAGATTTGATCCTGAAGGGCCGCTCTTTTGGGACATAGTCACAAGAGTGAGTGAAGGACAAGCTAATATTAGACCCGGTTAGGGAGGAATGGATGGTGTGGCCAGTGACAGCAAGTCTGCCAAGATGTAGTCTAACACAGAGACACTGAGACAAGTTATATTGTGTCTGTCTCTTTCAGGAGAGCTGGAAGCCTTTGAAGTGTGAGTCAGCGCTACAAGTGCCACGTTGTGTTGTAGCGGTGGTTGAGCAAGAGGGTGCGGGTACATACAGGCAGGTATGGACTCCTATATTGTACACCTGAACCCACGCAGTAACAAAAGAAAGAAACAAACACTAAAAAGAGCACAGGAAGCTGTGCATGTTTGACTGTAGTTTTATTACCAATAAAATTAAAAGGGACAGTTCACCCCAAATCAAAAAAACAGATATTGCCTCTTACCTGTGGTGCTGTTTATCCATCAAGATTGTTTTGGTGTGAGTTGCCAAGTTTTGGAGATAGATGTCTGCCTTCTCTCCAGTGTAAAGGAACTAAATGGCACTCAGGATTCAAAGTGCCAAAAAAGAAAAGAACATTTGAAAAGTTCAACAGCAATATCTCTTTCCGGAAATCATGACTTGGTTACTCAACATAACCCACAGCCCTTGTTGTGAGCGGTTTCATGTAGGAGCTACTTTCTGTGGATTATCTTGAGTAACTAGGTCATGATTTCGGAAAAGAGACACTGGTGTTTAATTTTTCAAATGTTTTTTTTTTGGCACTTTGCCGCCACATGTAGCCGTCTAGTTACGTTATATTTGAGAAAATACAGACATCTCTATGGCTGATACCTCCAAAACTCTGCAGATCATTACCAAAACAGTCTACAGTAGATGTTTAATATGAGTGTGTTTAATATGTTAAAAAAGTTTACTGATTAAAAATGTGTTTGTATTGTTATTTTTAAGACAAGAATGTGGAGCTTTTATTTTGAAGTCTGTAGAATAGAGGAAACAGGAAACAGGTAACAGGAAGTAGGGAGTGTTGGGAGGACCTGTAAACAGAGAAGAGCATGTCAGCTGTTGTATAGTATCCTATGGTAACCCTTTGTATGAATCCCACAGAAAGCTATGGCTGTGAGTATTTCATGTTCTTTACATGTTTGAGAATTGCTGTTGGTGACTTTGATGGACATTTTTGTAGGATTGTACCGATTTAACAACTTTATGTGTTAATGATCATATAGCTTTACTGCAATATACTTACCTTCTACTCACCTTACTGATAATAATAATTGATAAATCAACTAATTGCTGCAGCTCTAGTGATTTCAATGTTTTATTTCTGTATTAGTGCAGGGGAACAGCTATCAGAAACAGACAGACATTCAGTTTACTGTCAGAGAGGAATACAGAAACCAGAAAATATTCACATTTAAGAAGATTTTTTTTTCTTAAAGCAATGACTCAAACTGATATGCCAATTATCAAAATGGCTGGCAATTAATTTAATAGTTGGCAACTAATTGACTGAAGTGTTGCAGCTCTACACACACAAATCGAGGAAACTGACCAGAGAGTGTCTGCACGAGAGTCATCCAAAGAAAATCATTCATTTTTCTTTCACTCTGTCTGTTTGAGATAAATTCTAGTGAATTGAAATGACTGTTTTAGTTATTTAGCTGATCTCCTTTACCACACTGTCCTGATCACAACAGTATGTTTACTGTCACATTTGTAGGGCTGCAACTAACAATTATTTTCATTGTTGATCTCTCTGTCGATTACTTTCTCAATTACTCAACTGGTTATTTGGTCTGTAAAATGTCAGAAAATGGTAAAAAAAACCAAAAACATTTCCATGATGTCCTCAAATGTCTGTTTTTGTCCACAACCACAGATGCTCCAGAGGCTCTCAGGTTTTTTTCAGGTATGGACCCTTTACAGGACAGAAAATATGGCCAGGGCCTCCTCACGTCCTTGGATTAGAGGTACGTAGACACGCTTGCTTGACTTCTATTTGATGATTAGATTGATGATTAACTTCAAGATGATTAACATTAGATTGATGATTAAATCTCAGATATTATTCATTAAACTATGAAGCCTTTTGTAAAACAAAGAAATTCATCATTTTTCAAAATATATATAATGATCATTTAAATGAATGAATCTGAAAACTTTTCACAGACTCCCTGGCACAGTGCCACAGACCCCTGATGGTCCCCAGACCTGTATTTGAGAACCAAATATAAATGATTATTGTCATTATTGATTAATCTGTCAGTCATTTTTTTGATTAATCGATTAGTTGTTTGGTCCATAAGATGTCAGAAAAAAACCCCCAAATGTCTTGTTTTGAGAAGAAAACCAAAGCTATTAAGTTTTCTGTCATAGAGGAGTAAAGAAACCAGAAAATATTCACATTTCAAAAGCTGGATTTGATTTTTTTTTTTTCATTAAATAAACACTCAAACTGATTACTTGCTTATAAAAATAGTTGGAGATTAATGTAATATTTGACAACTGATTGATTAATTGCAGCTCTACACATTTGCACACACTTATAATACATTTATTATGAGATAATCACACTTTTGTGACCTTCAGTAGAGTGGATGCTCTTGTTGTTGCGACAAATGACAGGCAGCCCGTGCATGTTTGTTTTTGAATTCACCAGCACAAAAAAAAAGTGTGCCTTTTTATCTTTTGCATACTGGTGCAACACTGGGCATGTGTATGAAGCCGTAGTCCAGCCCCGCAACCCGCCCACCACCCTCCCTCTTCCCTTCGGTGCGTCTCGGTCCGCCCGCAGCAGTCTCCTTCCCCGGCGAGCTTTCACTACAGAGATGGCTGCGAAAGTGTGCAGATCAGTACTCCTGTTGTCCCGGAGCAGCGGAGCGGTGGCCGGCAGCCTGCCCGCACTTGTTGTCTCTTCACAGCGACACCATCAGCACATAAGACCGGTAAGTCCCAGGACGTGTGTGCGTTAAGTGTGTGTGTGTGTGTGCGCACGGGGTGTATAGAGAAGAGGAGGTGTAGCAACCAGGCTGGACCGGAGAGAAAAGCAGCGGTGGCGGCTGGCTGGCTGGCTGGCTGGCTAAGGAAGTAAAGCTAACTAGCCTCAAGATTTTCCGCTCGTGTCTTTTTTTTCTTCACGGAGAGGTGAGGCACAAGATGAGTCATGATATGCACCCCAGCCCGGTGCCGTGTGGGTATTTTAATCCACAGTGGGACGTGGAGCTTTGACAGCCAGGCGGGCAATGCAGTTTTTTTTTTTTTTTTTTTTTTTTTTTGGAGCTGAAGCCCATCTACACCCCTGTGGCGCTGCCCCGCCGTTTACTGTAACCAGCCTTCAGACACTCTGCCCTGCTTCCACATAACGCCTCATATCGCCTCTTTTCTTTCTGCCGCGTCCTTCAACTTTGCGGGCATTTTCTCTTTTTTTGTCCCCCGCTGCTCTGATTGTTGTGTGTGTGAATATGAATGCGAAGGTTTTATTTCTGCAGTAGATGTTGGGACTGGTTCCATGTCCTACCGACGGCCCCGGGGATGGGTGTCTTATTTTTTATGCAATAAGGATGTACAGCTTTCACGGGCTGCAGCTTTCTGTTCTGAAGGTTTGCTTGACTGTGCATGACCGATGGTTCCCCTCATCTGTGTGTGAACTGCAGCCTGTGTGTGTGTGTATGTGTGTGTGTGTGGTGCAGCAGCAGAAACTCAGAATAATGAATGTCTGCCCAGAGCAAGAGAGGAAACTACAGTTGTGTGTGTGTGCAAGAGAGACACACACACACATATGAGACTCCATGAAGTCCACACTTGCATGATGTCAGACTCTCCAGCCACCCTCCCTGCGGGTGTTTCCCCATTCAGCTGGGAGATCCTGGGTTTTCCTGCAAGCTGATGCGGGCCCCTTCACTGTAGCAATACATGCAGTCATAAAAACAAAACAAAACAAAAAAAAAAGGAAAGAAATGCTCACTATAACAGGAAGGTAATTGTGTTTACAGAACTGTCACTACAGTGCAGTAGTTGCACATCTTGTTCCTGCTTCTGTGTCCCACTCCCTCCGAGCCTTCACAGCAGCTGCTGCCTGAGGAGGGAGGTGAGGCACAGGATGGACCTGAATACGAAAGAATGAGGAAGTGATTGCAGCCTGGGAGAGAGAACAAGGCCCCTTCACTGGCGCTGTGAATACAGGGTTCAATGTTAATGTTGTTTTAAGGGGCTGGAAATCTACTCGCCCAAAGTCAAGTTTTACTTGCCCCTGTACAAACTGTTTTATTTATTAGTGGTCATCAAATAACAACAAAGACTAAAATTAATTGTCATGTTTAATCTAAGGCTGCAGCATCTATAAAATAGGGGCGTCACGATTCCCCAAGAGTCTGTTGAGTTTTAATTTGTAAAGATCAACAGATGATTGGTTTCATTTTCAAATTTTTCTTCAAAAAGATGAATATGGTTGAAAATCTGGTACAACCATCCATCCCAGTTCTTCAAAGTTCAAGGTGATTTCTTTAAATGTCTTGTTTTGTTCAGTCTAAAACCCAAAGATGTTCAGCTTAGCATGATAATAAACACAGAAAAGCGGGAAATATCCATATTTGAGGGGCTGAAAACAGCATTTCTGCCAGTTTTAACAATCAGTTGGTTGTCAAAATAGTTTGCAATATGTAGCAATTGCCACCCTCACCCCCTGACCTGAGGAAGCTCAGGCAGACTGCAGAAACACTGCAGGGGCGCAAGATGAGCACAACATTGTAATTTGACATAAACAAGTGACCACAAGTCCTCCACTGTAACTTGATCAACTGTTAATAACTGTCAGTTGCCAGTCAATGTAAATTCAAGTTATCCTGAAGACAAAAGTCCGCTGCTCTGAAAATACACACTCTGGAGTTGGAGTTTTGTGACTGCCTGAATTACTTCCTGCCAGGAAGTAACATTAACATTTTGCTCAATTTAACCGTGATAAACATCTACTTCTACTTCTTCTGCAAGAATAGTAATGATTTCTTACGACTCATAAACAGACGCTTCCTCATTTGGCGCAACATTCGGCATTAATTTGGACTCTAATTTCATGATTTATTACAGTAAATATATTGCAGACATCTCCTTTAATTTGATAATAAATGAAGAAAAGTGGGAAGTCTTCATATTTCAAAGCAGTATTTATTTATTTATTTATTTATTTTGCCATTTTCATGAAACATTACTTAAAAGATTAACTGACTGTCAAAATAGTTTATTCTTTTTTTCCACCACTTGCCAGGTCAAGCAAGTCAGTTGCCAGATTAATTTGCCATTTCATGGCAGCCCTTATCATTGAGACCTGGATACAGCTCTGGTACACATGACTTCATCCTTATTCTCTGTTTCTGTCCTTTTCTTCCTCTCTGTTTGTCTTGCGATTACATTCCTCCCTCTTGTGTTTTTTTTTTCTCCCTCTTTCTTACTTCTCCCTTACACAAACACTAGCACACTTGCCACAGGCCTGGTGAAATTAAATGAGGCTCTCCTTCCTGTGACACAGACCGGGCTGGAGGTTAAGTAGCTGTCAGAATGGACTCACTTGGTCCACATCTTCACACCGGACCTTGGTGCTGCTGTCACCCACTGTGAGCCATTACAATAGAGCACATTTACCCCCGTGGAGAAGTAATATCCTCCCCTCCTCTAAAATAAGTAGGCCTATTTAAACCCTAAGTGATTTAACAGAGTGAGTTGCAGCTCACTGTGTTTCAGCAGACTTGCTCCTAATAAGTTTTCATTTTATTTCAGTCTGCTCAGGTCGGAGTTTTGTTTGCCTGTCATATTGTGTCTTCGTCCATCGGAGCGTTGCTGCTGCAGCTCCTAACGCGGGCCTGTCACCGTGTGACAGCCAAGCTTCTGTATTCATTTGTGAGCCCTTCACTGCAGTGTGGGAACTCTCAGTTTCTAGGCTCGTGTCTATAAAGCTGCAGTGGGACGGACGCTTATGAGTTGCCATTAAACATG
>JAJHUR010114364.1:1251-12431 GCA_027495735.1 Lutjanus campechanus | reverse complement strand
TATTAACAGTGGATGGAGAACCAGGACTGTGAGGAGGCCTCTGTGTACCCCTGCTGCAGTCAGTCCACCTTCCCCTACAAGCAGGATGTCTTTGAGTTGTGCATCAAGAGAGCCATCATGGAGCTGGATCGGAGTACTAACTACCATCTTGACAGCAAGACCCCCGGACCTCGATTTGACATCAACGACACCATCAGAGCCATAGTGCTGGAGTTCCAGAGCACCTACCTCTTCACGCTGGCCTACGAGAAAATGTACCAGTTCTACCGTGAGGTAAAGCCTGTCACATTTAATGATAAAGTGTGCACGTTGTGTCAGACGAAGGCTGGGTTGCACCAGCAAGGATTAATTTTTAAACCTGCTTAATTATTGGATTAAAATTGTATTATGTTGAGCTAAACTTTAAAACTAGCTTAAAATGAAGAACGATTAAATATAAACCTCTTTTTCAACCTCAGTTTAGTCTTTACTCTAAGCTTAGATTAAATCTAATTCTTTATAAATGGCTACCCTGTCTGTTTTTTTTTTAATCTTCTACTATTTTACCATATTGCTCCATTAATCAGCCAAAAAGTTTAAATTAGAGCTTCTCTTCTGCGCCATCAGTTGTTTTTTTTGTTTTTTTTGTTGTTTTTTTTGTTTGTTTGTTTGTTTTTTGTTAGTTTTTTGCTAGCTAACAAACTGTAATGTTTTGTTAATTTTTTAGCTAACTAGCAAAAGATTTAACATTTTGTAAAAAATGTTAGCTCTCTGGCAAACAAGGTAATGTTTGGTTACCTTTTTAGCTAACTAGCAAACAATATAATGTTTTATACTGATTACAGAGCTGCCTCACTTATACTGACTAGATCCCGACAACACTAAAATTTATTTTTTATTTATTTGAATTTGTGTAAGCAGCCATCTCCGTACTGATCTAACAGTTTACATCAATAAATGTTTTACAGATTTACTAAACAGAGATCATTTATTTTATTGTGCAGTAAAGCTACGTAGTGTATTTGGTGCCACGTGATCAGTTTAGTTTCTGCTTCATTTCTCCTGATGTTAATGATTGTGGTTCTGCTGCAGGTGGATGCCTGGATCACTGAGGAGTTGCGGTACGCCCCAGCAGGTCTGAGCCATGGCTGGTTCATCAGCAACCTGGAGTTCTACGACCTCCAGGACAGCCTGTCGGATGGCACTCTGGTTGCCATGGCGCTGTCAGTGGCTGTGGCTTTCAGCGTCATGCTCTTGACCACCTGGAACGTCATCATCAGTCTGTACGCAATCCTGTCGATCGCTGGGACCATCTTCGTCACAGTGGGCTCCTTGGTGCTTCTGGGCTGGGAGCTGAATGTCTTGGAGTCCGTCACCATTTCCGTCGCCGTGGGGCTGTCTGTGGACTTCGCCGTTCACTATGGTGTGGCCTACCGCCTCGCCCCCGAGCCTGACCGTGAAGGAAAGGTGATTTTCTCCCTCAGCCGCATGGGCTCTGCTATCGCCATGGCAGCGCTGACCACCTTTGTCGCAGGGGCCATGATGATGCCTTCCACCGTGTTGGCCTACACCCAGCTGGGCACATTCATGATGCTGATCATGTGCATCAGTTGGGCCTTCGCCACCTTCTTCTTTCAGTGCATGTGTCGCTGCCTGGGCCCCCAGGGGACTTGCGGTCAGATCCCTCTGCCCAAGAAGCTGCAGTGTCAGGTGTTCTCTGAGGTCACGCCAACGAGCCAGTCAGCTCAGGGGAAAGGCTCCGGGCTGGGGAAGTACCAGCTGGACAGCAGGGGCGGGGAGGTGGAGCATTATGAGCTGGAGCCGTTAGCATCCAGTCAGAAAGCAGAAGATAAACCCAGAGAGGAGCAGGAGGTGTGTGCTCCGCTCTTTAACGGAGTCCCTCTACACCACCACACCGCCCAGTACTCGCACATCCAGTATAAGAACAAAGAGACTGGGAGGACTGGTCCTGAGAACGGGATGGTAGCCGCCCTGAGCACGCCGTCCAGGTGTCAGTATTCTCAGAACACCAACTGCACATGTGGGGACCCTCCTCCTCATCCTCCCCCTCACCTGCCTCAGCAGTGGACGCCCCACTCCTGTCCAGACTCTCCGTCCTGTCCTCCCACCCCGCAGCTCTTCCCGCTCTCAGGAAACAACCAGAACACGGCGCTGTTAGCCCCAAATCTGGACCCTGTCTACACACACATGGACTGCCGGATGCACTACGTCCACTGTGCTCCCGCCCACTACCACCACTGCTCCCAGGGAAGAGTCATGTCCCCCCGGCAAGGACCCATCCACAGCTGCCACCTCAGGAAGTACTGTGTCCACACGGCCCGAGAGCAGAGACCCATGTCCCCAGCTGTGACCCAGGACACCGGCCCCGAGGACGATCACAGACACGAACCGAGGCCCTCAAGCCCCGACAGCAGCCAAAACATCAGCACCCCTCAGACTCAGTGCCCCTCCCCCTCAGAGGACACCGCACACACAATTAGTCCTGAAAGACAGAGGACGAAGGACAGCGATCATTGTTGTGGTGACGACCACACGCCCGCCACAACCACAGAAGCAACAATGCAAACAGATTGTTGTAAAATCCCTGGCAACCAGGAGAAGCTCGACAGCGTTCCCGTCACACGGGAGGACAGTGTCAAAAAGTGCAAAAGTCAAAAGTCCAAAAGACAGCGGGCGTCGTCCGCCTCTCCAAAGAAACTCTACTGTTTCAACAGGACATTGAAGGTGAAGTGCAATTCAGCTTCAGAGTTTAATGTGCCAAAAACTGACACCAGCGTGCCTCCTATCGCAATAAACACTAATCCTTCATCTGAGAGCTTATGTTGATGATAAAATGATATTTTAATATTGATCCAGAACAAATGTCCAAAAAAGGAATGACGCATACAGTGTATCAGTGCAATCAGACAAGATGTGTGATATGTTTGTTGACCAAGTGCCTCAATGTGTTTCATAAAACAGCACGGAC
This sequence comes from Lutjanus campechanus, assembly GCA_027495735.1. Classification (NCBI taxonomy): domain Eukaryota; kingdom Metazoa; phylum Chordata; class Actinopteri; order Lutjaniformes; family Lutjanidae; genus Lutjanus; species Lutjanus campechanus. Next base: position 9,463 of record JAJHUR010114364.1, on the reverse strand, counting down.
CCACTAAATATATTCTGTTTACACGTTTCTTCTATTCACCACGGGTCGTATTACACAAACTTCCTGTCTTAAGTCTTGACTTAAGATAGGAAGAGAATTTTTCGCCCCATTCGGTGTTACAAAAGCAAACTTCTATTTTATATTTGGTTAAGAAATCCTGAATTCTCAGTCCAACTTTTATGTCTGTTACCTAGCAACCAACACTACTTTTTAATCTTGTAAAGACAGTCTGTTAACTGGCACTACTGTTAGCGAACACTAACGTTATCTGCTGTCAGCTAAGACTACCAGCAATATTTATTTTTCCTAGGATGGCAAAGGCTTGACCAGCACTGTTCTGCCTCTGATTGGCTGAACCTGACCCAAACCAAGGAAAATAATTAGTATTAGATTGCCTACCATTAGCTACTGTCAGCTAACTGTACCATTAGCTACTGTTAAGTGACACTACTGTTAGCCACAGTTAGTTAAATTGTAAGAAGTCCTAAATCCTAAAGTTACAATACTCTTTGAGAGGTTAGGATGCTTGTGTAACACACTGTTCCTGTCTTAAGTTAGGATAGGAACATTAACTTAGGAACTGTTCATCTGCAATGGCTTTTTCTCCCTAAATCAGGTCCTAACACTAATTACCATGGCTACCAAACAGTTAAAATAAGATGTGCAAGCTAGGAAGTTTGTGTAATGCGGCCCCAGGTCTTTATGTGCCAGATTGTGTTTGATTTTACAGTGTAACGCACTATTATTAAAGCTGCACCAGTCTTTTCACAAAGACACCTCCATGGAAATTTTTGCTCCTGCCTAGATGGTAACCTCAGACCCGCAAACTTGCAAAAGTGATCATTTTAACCCAAACCATGATCTTTGCCAAACCTTAACCATGGGTTATTTGTCCCTAAAGCTAAACAGATCTTAACCACAGTGTTGTCACACTGCAACATAATTAGTTTGTAGATCACACACAATAAAGAAACAAATCTAGGGTTACCACCTAGACAGGACTGAAATTTTGCTAAGTGTTAATATACTCATACAGCAGCCATTTGCACCGACATAAAGTCGTACAGTATCTGTATTGTGATATTGTGTGTAACTCTCAGTACATGTTGTCAGATATGATCACATCAGCTGTAACGTTAACGTGCCACATTTTACGAGCCGATTCAGTCGCTTCCTGACACTTTTTGTATTTGTGGGAGCTGGTGTTCGATTCAGTGTGCTCTCGTGTTCAAGTCGCCACATGCCTCAGATGTTACTGTATGATTAAAATGTCTTTTTTTTTTCTTTTTTTTTTAATCACTATTGTCCTGCGGTCTGCTATTGTCTGCTGCTCTCTTTCCAATCGTTTGTGTACACGCACACATTTGGACCATAAAATGCGATAAAAGCAGAGTGTATATCTTTAATCATAACAGCGTACACCTGTTTCATTGTCTCAGAACTGCTGGCGCCTTCAGTGCTATCTGTTACATCTGGCCTGGAGTCATTCGCTGGGATTAATCTGGGCTGGGCCGCCCGCTCTTTATGCTCGTGCAGACTCGGTTTACACGAGGATAATAATCAGATTTTATTACTGGTTGTGATACAGATCTCATCTTCTCACAGTTACGAGTCCATGTCCATCTCAGAACAGGGTTAATAGATGGGTAAAAAAGAAAACTTTTGAGTGTGTGTGTGTGTGTGTGTGTGTGTGTGCCTCATTTTATGCATTACATCAACTGCTCCAAACTTTTAGGCCTGCTGAGGCAGACAGCGTTAATTACAGGGAGACAACGCTCTGGCACAAAGCACTAAGCAAAGCACCACAGCTGCCATCAGCAGTGGTTTCACTTGTCTAACAAATCTATATTTTGAGTGAGTTACTCCTTTGTAATATTTCCAGGGCAACGTTGGAACAAAATCTGCTGACTGTCTTCTCTTTGTAAAAGGACCTATTTTTGACTGCGGTTTTGTATATCAGCCTTTTCCAAGCTATTGTGAGAATATTAAAGGAGCACACAAGCTTTTTACGTTCGGCTTTACGGGAGAAATGTGTAATTTATTTACTGCACTGAATCATAAAAGGATCATGATCATGATGTGTCATCAGAGATTAAGGAAACAAGCTTCGTTTAAGTGCTGGCTTCTCTGACAGCAGTGCTGCAGCCAGAATGTTCTCCTCTGAAATGTCTGCTTTTGTTTGAGCCTGTGTGATTCTGCATGCTGTTTGTTTTACGTTTCACTTTAAACTGATCTCAAATTAATACCAAATTCTGGTAAATATTCGCCAAATGAGTGTCTGTCTGAGAAAGTGTGCATTTTCAGTGGTTGGCTTTTATTTTGGGGATAATGTTCTTAGCTTTACATTGATTGTTACAAATCGCTGAATCAACTTACAGTGGAGGGCCTGTCGGTGCTGGTCAGGGTCAAAGTATAATGTTGCGCTCAGCTTACATTCTGTAGGTTCAGTTTCCCTGCAGCCTGCAAGCAACCTGCCTGAGCTTCAAGCCTGGAGAGGAGACGGCAGCTGGGGAACGACTCACGCCAGTATTTTCAATTTGGACTGCAGTAGCCATTTTTAATGCTAGATTGTTACATATTTACCTTGAATCTTACCTTGAAAGGCAGCTGGATTTGCAAGATCACACAAGAATCCATCTTACCGAGGCTTCAAGTTATCCATTTGTGTCCACACACCAAAAGTGGGGCAGTCAATCAGCGTTCTAGGAAGGACTGCTGGCAGCTACGGGTGTGTTTTTTTTAAGAGGTGTCCAGGAAAGCATTGATCTGATTGGTTGAAGTCAGCCTGTGTTAGACATGATAGACAGATAGTTCATTCAGTCACTTGCCAAGTGTTTTTTGAAAGTGCTTGCCCTTTTCCAAACAGACAACTTCCCACATGGTAATATACGATCTGGCGTGTCTGGTTAGCTCCAGGTATTAGCCGGGTTTCCATCTAATTGTCGAGGGAATTTGAAGCAGACTGTTGAAAAAGTCTTGCAAATAAGAAAAAAAAAAGTAATTTGAGTGCATTTCCATCAACTGGTTTGGAGCGAATAAATTAAGTGTAGTTTTGTCAGAAGTTGGAGTTACAGATGGAGGGAGGTCTTCAGGATTTTTTGGCAATTGGGCGAGTTGTAATCATTTCATGGGAAGGTCGAGGCTGACAGCCGAAACAACTGATCAGTTATGTGAGTTTAGTGTTCTCTTCATCTAAACTTATTCGGAAAATGGGTTTCCACCACCCATTAAGGGCATTAACTTTTCCCCAAAATTTTTTGCTGAAAGTCGTTGCGTCTCTGTCTGTAATTCTCAACCTGCACATTTTGCTTGTTGCAGTTAGTTTTTGGTCGACCAACTCATAGTTTTTGTAAAAAATCATATCAGTTATCAATCTTTCATACTAGCACAGTTCTTCATGGTTCTCACTTACAACTTATTGTGTGTGTGAATGTCAACTTGCTGAGCATCTTCCATCAGGTGTCCATAAACACTGCTCCGAATGAAACCTGTTATTTTCTAGATGTGTGGAATGTTGAGGCTGATCTGCTCCCAGTTAGTCAACATTAAGTTCCACAGTGGGACAGAGTTGTGTTTTGGGGACAGTGGAATTGATACAAAGCTAAAGTTAGTTGTCTCTTTTGGCTCAACAATTGTCTTGTTCATTCGGTTACTCCAGAGGTCCCACATTTCACACTCAATCTTTTTCTCACCATCTTTAAAGGGTTGCTGTGACAACTCAAATTTAGTGTTTTATTTTGCCTCCCAAACACTTTTCACATTACGGCTGTGGAAACATGATTAACTCATCACGAGGCTTTAGTCTCAACATGAGATGCTACTTTTCCACCACAACCTTGGCTCAGAAAAGCAGCTGGAAAATGGATGGATGATGCTTCTCTCCCTTGAAAACCCTTCATTCTGGGCGGAGGTGGTAAAAGTACACACGTGCTTTACTGAAGCAGAAGTGCAGATACTTGTATAAAAAAATAGTCCGGTAAAAGTAGAAGTAGTGATTAAACTTCTTTACTACAGTAAAAGTGAAAAAGTACAGGCTCTGAGATGTGGCCAAAGTATACAAGTAAAAAGTTGTTGGACGTTTCCACTGACTGTTTGGATGAATTGTGCAAAACTAACTGAACCCTTCTTTGTCTCTACAGCTGAGTCCACCTCTGTTCGTTTTATCTCGTTACGTCTTTTAAAACATTGTCATTTCGTCTTTTATGTTTGGTCTTATATCGTCATCATCCTGTTGCATCTTAGACGTCATTTGTGTTGTTACGTCGTTTTCATCTTGTTACATGTTTTATGTCATTCTTTAACGTAGTTTGGTTACGTTTTTTGTCATTTTGTCTTTTATGTTTTTTCCATCTTGTTGTGTCTGTTACATTATTTTTTGTCTTGTTACAATGCTTTTTTTCTTGTTAAGTCATCTTATTACGTTTTACGTCATTTTCGTCTTGCTCCGTCTTTTACATAGTTTGGTCTTGTCACGTCGTTTTCATTTCATTTTGTTTTTGTCTTGTAAATAAGTATTTTTACTTAGTTACTTCCCACCTCTTCATCTTATTACGTTTTATGTTGTGTTTTTTTTCTTGATACGTTGTTTTTGTCATGTTTTTCACGTCATTTTTGTCTCGCTCCATCTTTTACGTTGTTTTACATCTTTAACGTAATTTATAGTCTTGTCACATCTTTTGTTATTTGCGTCTGGTCTTTTATATTGTTTTCATGATTACATCCTTTACGTCTTTTGCGTCTCTTATGTAGTTTTGTCTTGTTACATCATCGTTTTCATCTTGTTACGTTTTATTTTGTTTTTAACGGCATTTCCATCTCATCGCATCACATATCATTTTCACCTTGTAGCATCTTTTGTATTGTCTTCTTCTCACGTCTTCTGCGTCATTTTTGGTTTGTCACATCTGTTGTGTGTAATGTGCACACAAAGAATCATCTTTTTTTTGTTATTTTTCCGTCCTTTTTTAAGTTCAGATACCTGAAAAATCTACTTAAGTACAGTAACAAAGTATTTGTACTTAGTTACTTCCCATCTCTGACTCCAGGCAGGCTGATGGAGCTGGAGAGAAGGGAGGAAAAGTACCACTGGGCTTCTGCTTGTTCATTCCTCTCATCCCCGTCACGCCCCGTAACCTCAGCACAAACTTCCACAAACAAACAAGTCCTATAAAACACATTACGTAAGTCAGTGCGCCACCCACACTGGGCTCGCTTGATGCTTCTGTGCTGAGGGAACGATCTTATTTTGGCTCACAGAGATGAGTTTGTGCTCCCCTCGGCCTCAGATCCCCCGCGGCCGCCTTTCTTCTCCTCCTCGTCTCAATCACTGCAGTGAAGATGAGTCCACTTCCCTCTGAGGATGCCTCCTCCTCCTCAGGCCTGCGTGAGCATCCCTGTAATTATATTTGCTTAAACAGAGGTCAAATATTAGCTATGGCTGTGGGGCGGGGTTTATTACATTTCCCCGCGAGGGAGAATCTCAGAAGCATGTGTGTCTGTTCTAAGTATATTCTGCCAGCCTGAAATAACTGTGAAGAGGCCGCCGAGCTGGAGAGCTTGTTTACAAGGCAAACATTTGCTTCCACTTTTCAAATTAGATTTTGGTGGAGCTGCTGGACCGGTCCAGATTTATGGAAGTGAGACAGGTTTCCCCTCTTTCTCGCTTTGTTGGTGGAAGAGAAGAAGTTTTTGTTTTTCATGAATCTTTTTTATCTATGGAGCCCCAAACAAGCAAAAGCTAATATGATAGAGAGTTGACACATAAATAAAAATTCAGTCATTATCTACTCAGCCTCATGCAGATTGATTGTTTTGTTAGTCCACAAACACTGCTGGAGTTTCACCGGAAAACTGTTGTAGAATCGCCCAAACAATGGAAGTGAATGGTGACCAGTTTTCAAACATAAAAAACAACTGGGGAAAAAGCATAAAATGCCTCCATACTGCTTGTCTGCCATAATCAAAGTCCTGACATGCTGTTTGCACACCGTCACAACACGCACACAGTACAGACTGTGAGCACACGTGAACGTGGCTCCAAGTTAAAGATCTACAGTGATTCAGGCTAAAAACATGGTTTAAATGACATTTTTTCAGTCAACTTGGCACGTCGAGGCTTTAGGAGACTCAGATTTCACCAGACGAGCAGTATGGAGACATTTTATGCTTTTTTTGGTTGTGGGTTTGTTTTTTTTTGCTGAATTTCCATTTTTTTGGGTGAATTATCCCTTTAAAATCCCTCCATAAAGGCACAGGCACAGGTGGGGGAAGCGGGAACGACCCTTCTTATAAAAATTCTCCAGACTTCCACAGTCTCTCCCCAACTGTTTAAGTCTGTTAAAATGACCATTTATGACATAAATAACAAGAATAAAGTAATCACATAAGATGGCTTAAAACAAGAGTTGTTTTTGTAGGAAAAATGATATATATATATATATATATATATATATATATATATATATATATATATATATATATATATATATATATTTGTACACTGAGGGTAAGTGAAGTGCTTAAATGATCCAAAACAAACGCATAAAAACTTTCAAGGTAAGTGCTATAAAAAGATAAATAAGTGCTTCGTATAAAAGAAACTTAAACATTAAAACACACATTATTATTAATAGTATTAAAATAGGTCTCCAGAAAATGAATCTTAAGTCTTACTCTGTGGTCAATGTACCTGAAAACACTGGTTGCCAAACACACTGAGCACCAGTCTTTCCTGGAGAACCATGTAGCGCGTGTAAACACCATATCCTGGTTTCAGTAATCTGGATTAAGTTACTGTCCTGATTTTAGGAAACCTGGATGCTACCTGGAGAACTCTGAAAGAACCTGGGATATCGTGGCCTGTTGACTGAGATGGTGAGAAATCAAAACACATCATGTGAACGTCACATCCCCGACTAGAAGGGCACTCTGAGAGCTCCGCCAAGACCAAATGACCCGTCTTGCCTCTCTGTCCTCCTAGGATAACAGTTCTCCTGTATTTCTCCCTATTTCTGACCATTTTTCACACCTTGTTTTCATTTTCAGAGCCTGTTAATGACACAGTACATCATGTATAAGACCTATACAACTCTAAAAGTCTACAGTTTCCACCCTGACAACAATAAAGCTGCACAGAACCAGACTTCGTAAGAAGAATTCCCGTTTCTTCAGGAAAATGTTAAAGGAAAGCGGGAATGTCTTTTGTAAAATCTGCTGCATCAAATTGATGAATATTAATTTGTGCCAGAGATTTACAGTTGATGTTAGAGGGACAAATTATCATGTATACTTTCCTGAGAATGATAGTATTCAACGTAAAAATTTTATTTTCATTCTTTAAAAGTCACCAGACACCTTCAAGTACATGTCACCTCTTAACAGAGGATGATAATGAAAATAAGTCTTGGAGTATTTTGTGTTAATTTGAACAACTAAATTAGATTAAATGGAATTTAAACAAACTAAAACCTAATTTAGTATTAGCAACATGTTCATGTTAGCTTGGTGCCTCAAATGTTTTAGCAGCTGTTGCAAGAGTTCACGTAGTATGTATGGATGATTAACATCACCTTCACTGGTTGTAGTATGTCTATGAGGAAGTGTAGCTTGGCCTTGGCAGTCTTGTGCTTAGTTTGTTTAACAGTGTCTTCAGTCACACTGATAGCCAACAGTGTCTTCAGTTCAATCAATTAAATGCATGCCAAGAACAAAAGCAGGACAGTTAATAACATGAACTAGTCAAAGATATTTAAAAAATTGAACTGATTAAAGGAAAAACTAAGGTTTTCATACTTTAATCAAGTGATTTGATGTTAAAGGAGACTACACTACACTATTTTATAACCCTCTATGGTACGATGTTGCCTCTGGGCAACATACCCATTTTTGGCCTTTTACACTCACATAATACATCTCCTAGTATAATGCAATACTTTAAAAAATTGGCAGGACCACAAGGAACCAATAGCAGTGTTTTAATTTGTCACATGACTCCCTGGAAGCCATGCTGAATCCCTTTTTTGCAGACTTTCTCACACAGATCACCTCAGCCATAATAGTCATAACAGTTGAGTAAAACTTAATTTCTAATAGTTAAATGTAGTTTATTTGATATGTAATAATGGAACATTGTTAAAATGCAAATGTTGCCTTGTGGCGAGTGAGTATTTTCAATGTTTTTAAATACATTTTGTTCGCATTTTTAACAATATCT
>JAJHUR010114355.1:12025-22517 GCA_027495735.1 Lutjanus campechanus | reverse complement strand
GTGTGCATGTGAACGTGGCTCCAAGCTGAAGGATCTACAATGAAGCTGTGCCTTTATTTTGATAGTTGATAGCTGTACATTTATTACTGCTAACTTGACTGTGGAGCCCTACTTGTGTAAAACTGATGTTACATGAATACCTACAGTGTCATAGTTTGAAGTGTAGGACCACTGACCAAGCGGCTGAGTTTACAGTGAGAACACGTTGACCTGGGAAACCAAACACTGTTCTTATTAATGGCATAAATCCTTATTACATGGTTCATTAACTGGGAAGCAACAAGATACAACTTGTAAACTCTTTATAAAGTACAGTATATGTCATTAATAAGTCAAACCGTCTCTGAATAATAGAGGCTAAACAGGGAGAGCATCCAGTATGATTTTCTTGGCAATAAGAGCTCCATTTCTGCTTCAGAGCCGAGCAACCCAGTCTGGCTGACTGTGTAAATAAAAACAGACTCTACAGACTCACAATAAAAGTCTCAAGTTATTTATCATCAGTGCAGCAGCTTCAGGCTATACACCTTGGCAACATCACAGATTAGAGCTCCAACTCCCTGGTTTTCTAAATTTGGGAGGGATTTACCCCAGGAGAGAGCTATATCTCATGAATCTGTGGTTATATTTCAATTCAAGGCTGCTGTCTGCTTCCTGGTTCCTCCTCTGTTTGGATTTTGTTTGTCCTTTTGGGGGTAAATAGCTGCTGTGCAGAATTATTTTTGAACCTTACCCACAAAATGTCATACACAACGCATAATATCAACACTTCTGAGGAAAAACATACCCCATGACTGACCTTTGCAAAGAATAAATATTATTAAAAGTCATAGAAGTATTATAAACTCATTAAACAATGCCAATACAGATGTATAAATATGAATAAGTCTTGAGATCATGCAAGGCTGGAAGGTCATCCCGTGTGCGTGTTTGTGATTTAATGATTATTATTATTTGCAAGGCATTGTGAGCCCTTTCATGATTTCTAAAAACAAACAGAACCTTAAATCACCACCCACACAACCTCATCTCTTTCTGAAATACCACCTGCTATTCCACAGATGCTTTTATCTCAAGTGCCATACAGAGCAACAATACCACGGCTTTATACTACGTGTTTTAATATGCATGACCCCAGAGGGAGGAAAACCTCCTTTGCAGATCTTAAGATTTGATAAACAAGTGGATAATATTTGCAAAAAAAAGTTAAATCTCTTCCGCTTCGGACACATTGGAAAGTGTCTGTGAGAATATAACAGCACGCATGTAAAGCTGTGCTGAATGCCAGCTATCATACTCATAATGAACTATAAAATATAAAATTTATATCGTTGTATAACCAGCCAACAAAAAAACCCCAATGTTTTGCAAGTTGCACAACTGTCGTATCTTGGAGAAACACAATATGTTCAGCCTGGAAAGCTTCACCAGGTATTCCAATCAAAATATTATTTTTAATGCCAAATGTTCAGGCTCCCTCCCTGTTTAATGAATTTGTTGCAAGACACCAGCACTCCAGAAAAGTCAGCACATGAGCCTCAATAAATGCTAACTGTTGCATTAAAATGTGCAAAGCCTCGTTTGGATGCTTGATGTTCTCTGGTAAAGGAGCAAAACTTTGGAACTGTCCACCCACTGTGTCCAAAATGCAACACAATTTTAATGTTTTCAGTAGAGGAGTAAATCACGACAAGAAAAGAAACATTGTTCTAACACCTAACCTGCATAGACACACCTGTATCTTTTATATTTATTGTCTGAATTGTTTTTGTACCTGCATGATGTATTTATTTTGCTTTATTGTCGTTTCTTTTCTTTTTTTAAGAACAGCCTTACGTGTGTTAAGGCATGAATACACTCCCAAATAAGAGAAGCTGCAGACATGTAGTCACTCTCTTTATATTGGTTTACTGCAGTCTGCCTGGCGGATGCCTTCCACACGAGCAGATGGTAGCTTGTTCTAGTAGCCTTGTAGGCAAGCTGCTGACAAGTCCATGCAGTAGTGATGCAGTAGCGGACTGCATCTGTGGATCAGGCGCTCCAGGTCATAAAAATTAATATTCAGATTAATAATGGATCAGTTGTGGATGGGAAATAGGGTGCATCTCCCGGTAAGAAAGACGCCGTGTGCGCATTTACACACAAGGCACAGCAGCACAACTTCTTTGTTTCCAGAGGAAGTAAAATTTAATAATCAAAGTTTTTACTTTTACTGCTTCAATATTGACAATATTAGCTGAAGTGGCATCACTCTGAACATGGAAATGCCTGTTGCAGCCTCTACCCATTAAAGTAAATTGACAAAAGAACTCGTACATCAACACAACACACAATAAAGAAAACTCCTGGAAATCTTGTGCTGCTCAGCATAATTTAAAAGGTCATATAGCCTACAGGGACAGGTGAGAAATAGGGTACATCTCCCAGACTCTGTGTGCACACTTATGCATAAGGCACTGCAGTGCAAGTTCATTGATTATATAATTCTGTTTCCTCAGGAGAGTTTTCTCTGTTCTATCAAGTTTATGACAAGAGTTTTTAGTTTTTTACTTAAATATAAATGATATTTGTTGCAGTGACATTTAAAATTGCTAAAAGCAGCCTCTCTAATCATTAAAGTAAATAGTTAAAGAAAACATTCATATCAAAACAACACAAAATAAAGAAATCACTTGGAACGCCTGTGCTCCTCAACATCATTTTAAATTTTAATACAGATTACAGGGACCACTAGAGGTGCATGTAGGGTAATAATATATGCAGGTGGATGATTTATGTTTACCTGCGGATTCGGATGAACTCAAAGCCCATCGGCACATCATGGCCGTGTGGTCACAACAAATTGGAGGTATGTGGATGCCCACACAAAGCGTATGCATGTAGCCTCTGATGACGAAATTTACATCACATGGATGCTTGCATTCTCAGGAACTATTATTTTGGCTTTTTCTTTACAAACAAATACACGTCCTCTTCTTATAATCCTCTGCCTTCTGTACTTCTATACTGGTGGGGACCTGTCTTAACCTAAAGCATCTCGGTGTGGATCAGCTAAATGTTCTTACATTTGTGAGAAGTGTCATTCAAAGAAGTCTGGAGTAGTAAAGACTTTCTCTTACTTTCCACAAAAAAATGAAAACCGACCAAATTTCCTTCCTTTTAAAAAAAAAAACAAATCCTTGGAAGAAGTAGTGGCTGGACAAAATGTCCTTACTTTCAATAAATGTCCTTTGGGAAGCCATAACTGGCTATGACATCCTCTTACTTTAAGAAAAGAAAATGTTTGCCAAGGCATCCTCTCTTTCCAAAACTCTGTATAAGAAAAGCCAGGAAAAACTTCCTTACTTTCCATCACTGAGGCAGTCTAGTCTGAGGTTCAATCACACCTAATACACTGTTTGAAAGAAAATAAGGACCCACCAACATGTCCTTGCTATTCAAAAATGTGAACACACTCAAGGTCTGAAACTCACGGCCCTCACAGAGATAGAAGTACATGAACACATGCACACAGAACACGCAGTCAAGGAGTTCACTTTCAATGCCTCAAGTGAATAGAAGTTGACTCGTTGCTGATTCGTGTACAAACGCTCCACTAGGCCTGTCTCACTGACTTATTGGAGGGATAATGAATGGAGCGCAATCAGCCTGCCCGAAACCTACGAAGACTGAATCCTTCCCTGAGTGAGGCAGGATGGAAGTCTGAATCTTTTGATTTTGGAACGGTTACATTTGTACATTAACTTTTAACATTGATTGGATCTTTTTTTTTTACAGCTCAGTTATAGAGACACTGCACTGCAAATATTGAGAACAACACAACATTTTAAATAGCAGCGTAGCATTCGGATTTCAATCAGCAGGAGCTGTTCACCTGAAAAAAAAAAAGAGGAAACATCTAACTAAAAAAAACAACCAGACCAAATCTACACGGCTTGTCCCTCAAACCTCTGGTGTAAACAGATGTAGCCCCACTGTATCATATATACTTCAACTGGTAAATAGTAAGATGTAACTTACATTATATTTATTAAATATGCGCCTCAGCGATTAATATGAAAATTATATAAACAAGTTTTGTTGATTAAATATAGTGAATAATTTGATGAGTGCATGGGGGTTTAAGGATCAATTTGTAGAATTTAGTGGCATCTTGCAATGAGCTAGCAAATTACAAACACCTTGTCTCTTCCTCTCCTTCCAAGCATGTAGGAGAACCAACGATGGCCACAAATCCTGTGCAAAAAGTGTAAGGCTGTATCAAGAGCCGTTTGCTTTGTCAGTTCTGGGCTGCTGTAGAAACTTGACAGTGCAACATGGTGGCCTCCACAGAAGCAGACCTGCTCCCTCTGTAGATATAAAGGGCTCTTTCTCAGGTAGCAAATTTGTATTTTCTTATTTTTCTTGATTAAACATTAATGAAAACATAAATGTTATTTTCCATTTCTACCAATAGACCCTATTAAATCTTACACAGTGGACCTTTAATTCTCAATCCATATCGCGTCTGCCCAGCTTTAATCAAAGTTTAAGTTTTCCAAATCAGAGATGTTCATATGGGATGTTTGTGGAAGGGAGTGATTAAAAATTAAAAATTTGTTTTTTCAACACATCCTCGTACCTTAACAGCAGAATAGGCTGTTTGCTGGTGACTGTTGGAGAGTACAAGCAACAGGACCTTTGTTGTCACACAATTAACGTTGTGAATAATTGCAGTTTGGTTAGGTTTAGGCACCAAAACTACATGGTTAATTCAAGACAAAGATCATAGTTTCACACCTTTGTGAAAGACTGAGTATGTTCCTCCCTGTGTGGACTTTGTCTCTCTTTATCCTACATCATTTGGTCATTGGTAAATGTAGTTATTTCTCTGGTTGTGGATTGATCTGTGCATCACTACAACCTCACCAGAGGGATGAATTGACCTGCGGGTGAAGAGAATTTGGGTTGATTCACTAGAAAATATCACAGGTTGGGGCGAGTGGGTCAAGTGGCAAATCAGCGGTCTATTAAAGTTATTAAAAACTTACAGAAACATTGCGTGCAGTAGTGCACCTTCTCATCACCTCTCTCTGTCTCTATCTCTCTCCATCAAACACACAAACTGGCGTGGCGTTGCCGTGGCGTTGCTCCAGCAACAAGCGCTGGAGCTTCAGCTCTTCTGGTCGGTCCTCAAAGTGTGCCAAAATAGGTTAAAATCCGAGAATGTGAACCCCATTCTTCCTTTCCACAGCGCAGCCGAACACGAAGCTAAAAAAGACAGAACAGACCTTCACATGTTGGCTGATATGATATGAAGGAAGAATTGTTTGTGTGCGAGACAGAGAGAAAACAGGAGAAAGGTAACATGATTTTCTGCTATTCAACAATAAAGAACACTGTTATTGGAATAATTTGTATGTTTATTTCGTCTAGGTGTTTCCACTACTTTGCATGGAGGAGAAATAACGCACTCTGACAGCTGCTCTGCTCCCTCCAGCAGGATCAGACCCTTGGTAGAGTGTTGCAGTGTTCAGTCCTAACAGTTATTGCGCTACTATAATGCATAATTTGATGGTTTGTGGGTTTTGGTCAGATTTGGGTCACTGATTAATGTATATTTTCGCAGGTCAGGCAGTGCAGATGGGCTCTCATAGCAGGTTGGGTGGGTGTGGGTATTAAAAACCTCTGACCCATGCATCAGTAGCGGGTCAGAGGTTAAAACATTTCATGACAAACAACCCTGTTTTGTTATTCAGGTGTATTAAACTGCTGAATGTGAACTTTGAAACATCATCTAACAGTTCCAGTGCAGCAACAATGAAGCTTTAACGCATAAAAACAGTTCAGCCTCCAAGAAATCATCATTTAAGATTTCTTTTAAAAAGCAATAACTTCTTTATAGAGACACATTGTAGAAGTTTAGTCAAGTGGGGTGAAAGTGAGGGTAGGAGTGTTGCGTGTTGACTGAGGCAGCATTCACTGTCAGTCACTGAGACGAAAATGGAATTTGTCAAGGTCCTGTTGTGGGTGACACTGACTGATGTGACAAGGCGTTCCTACAGCTAAACATGTCATAAACAAAGAACATGTGCGCTGATTTCAGGCATATTCCACCTGTCGCCCAAAGCACCATCAACAACAGACACGCAGCGGAGACCCTGGACACCTATAAATATCCTACAGCACAGTCAAAACTCATGTCAGTGCTCGTACAATCTTTTCCAACAGAAGCAGTAGTGTTTTCCCTACTTTCATTGTGGTCATTGGAGACTTAAAACTCACTTGTTATCATGCAATGTCATGACACATTTTGGGTTTCGGATCACTAAATATTGATTTTCACACTGATTACATGAATGGATTCCAGTGAAAGGACACAAAAACGATAGAAAATCTAAGGAGACCATGACACAGTATACAAACATTATAAAGTATGATGTGTGGGCTGGTTCATGGACTAAAAGATGCAAATTCTGCTCGGATAATTTAAGGCAGACATTGATTTCCAAGGCTTACACAGAGCTGTTCTTAGCTTTTTATCCCTCGGTCAGTGTGGTTATAGAGATATGAAAGCAATAAATAATGGCAAATCTGAACAGCAAGGACACTAAACTTTAATATGTCAGTTTCTTGATCTCTGGAGACTTTATCTGACCTTTGTTGCTAGGAAACAGCTTAGGTTCAACTTTACTTCTCATAGGCCTGCTGTCGATGTCATGGATGTATGAAGAGAGCTACCTTGTGTCAGCTGTATCCGACAAATTACATTTGAAAACTACTCATTTGCTAACAGCGCTGTGAGACCGCACATGGGCACAGCAGTGCTTTAAGCTGAAGGATCGGTGTGCAGGATTTAGTGGCATCTAGTGGTGAGCTTGCAGATTAGAAACAGTTTCCAAATGCACAGGAGAACACACAAACACAGAACACAGAACACAAAAGACCACATCTAGAGCCAGTTCTTGGATTGTCCACTCTGGGCAACTGTAGAAACATGGCAGCGCAACATGGCAGCCTTCGAGAAAAAGGACCCGCACCCTCAAATGGCTCATTCTAAGGTAACGAAAACACAATTATGCTTATTTTCAGATGATAATAAACAAATGAAAACATACTTATGAATATTATATTCCATTTCTGCCAAATTCTGACAATAAATGTTCATATGTTTTTACACACTGGGCCTTTAAATGCTAACATTAGTATGCTAATATGGTTACACTGACAGTGGTAAAATGCTGATGTTAAGGAAGTATAATGTTTACCATGTTCAGTGTGTTAGCATGCTAATGTTTGCGTGTTAGCAGATCATTTGTTTTCCTACAGTTGTTGGTACTAGTAAGGACAAGAGTTGTTTGTGATTGGTTGAAAGAAATGCAACAAGGCAGGGTGTTTTTTTTTCTTTCTCCAGCACTGAATGCTGTAGAGAGAGGTCTGGCCACGCTAAACTACGTTAACTGCGTCAGAGTAGGGTTGGGTTTGGACAGAAATATGCAGTCTGAGCCGCACTCTAACTTTAACCCCTCTGGGCCATCCTAGACTGGAAAACATGGTGCTACTGGAACTCATGAGGAAAATATGTTTCCTATGATATATATTTAAATGCATTTGGAAAAAAGCAGTTAATAGTTTTAAAGTACTGTTACAAAAAGTTACCTGCAGTGATAAAAGCATTCCACTCACCAGTCTTAAAAACACCTGACAATCTGTAAATCATCTTCAAAACAAACCTGAGATGAAAAAAGCTTTTTAGTGTATGCCCTGGGTTGTCCAGATCAGTCCTTGACCTCTTAAAATGGTGCTTCCCACAGTCCTGCATCGATCGTGGCCCTGCAGCCCTGCAGTTCTGCCAGAACAAAGTCCAAACTCTCACACACACATCGAACCTTTACACACACACACAGAGCACACACACACACAGAGCAGCACACCGATGCAGAGTAGATGGACCAGTCAGAGTACAAAAAATCTATTCAGTGCAACCACACAATAAATTCTGCTGCTGTATCTGCCTGTCCATCATGATTGATTAGACCAACTGTGAAACCAGCTTTACTTTCTCATTACTGTCATGTGAGTCAGCCTGCTTGTCTTTGGCCTTATTCTTCCTCATCTCAATCAGTTTTTGGCTGACTTTGTGCCCCACTTAAGGGAAGACTCAAATGTTAGTCCACAGTTGGAAAGAATTTTATCAGATAATTCTGACAGCACATGAATTCTCATTAAGAGGACAAAGAAAAGGATAATAAATGAGAGATAACAATGGAGTTGAAGTAAAGTGAAGACGGAGTACAAATAGTTTGTGATTCAGAGGACTGTGGAGAAGAAAAGAGGGCAGATAAGAGAAATGACGTTTATTTACTTATTTAGCCAGTGGGCTCCTCTGAGATTAAGAAGCTCTTTTCAAAGGAGCGCTGGCCAAGAAAGCAGCAACAAGATAAGTCAGGCTGTGTGTCCACCGGGAACGTCCCCTTAAAGCACTGCTTCCCTTTCATCATTGTTTACTGTGGACAGAGGAGTGTGACAGAGAAAGTGTTGCAAAGTTTCACCAGCTCAGACCAACCCGTCCCACCTCTGCTCTCAGAAGGGAAGAGGTCTTTTTCCACTTGATTAAAGAGGTAATGAAGAATAAAGAACCTGAGCGCGGCAGGGAGGGTTCAGAGCAAAGGAAACTGATGCACAGATGAGGTGAAAGAACTCCGAACTGCTGAGCAGGAATCACAGTTTGGTGTTTATGTACTCCTGTGTAGGTTAGGGCTCGAGGAACAGTGAAAAACAGAACTCATGTCACCAGGGGAAGAGAGCAGATAAAAAGCTGAGAAGCTTCGGTTGGTCACAGAAACATAATGATCATGATTAAGACAACTCCAACAACCCAGCTGTTGTGTCTCTGGTTTATGCACTTATAGATGTTAAGGATGCCGTGATGGAGACGTGAACCAAAATAAATACAAAACCTTAATATAGAAATGTGTGCCCTCTCTCCAGTATAATGGGACTAAATGGTGCTCAGTATGTGGCGCTCAAAGCACCAAACAAAATACATTTGAAACATTTAAAACCAGTGTCTCTTTTCAAAAATCAAATCATGACCTGGTTACTCAAATTAAGCCACAGAGCTTGTTGTGAGCATTTTCATGTACTTTCTTTGTAGTGGAAAAGAAAGTAGTAGATTCTACTGCAGAAAGATAGTAGTTCCGACCAGGCACGGCGCCAGGATTTTATTTTTGGGTGGGCCGCAGTAACTTCAGGTGGGCCTTTTAATTACAAAGGTTTAAAACTGTTTCCGACTCGTAGCCTCACTTTAACAAAAATGACTGATGTCACGCTGTGGAGGGTGACTAGCACTTCCATTTAATCATGACACTTTTAAAGTCTTTTTAAAAAACTGTTTCAGTGCTGAGATTGCTTATTATTTCATTCATTTGTATTCAATTCAAGTGGCACAGGATATCTTGCTATCGATATTTTTGCTATGGATCAAGTCAATCAATACATTAATTCATTAAGAATACTGACATTTTAATTCCTTTTAATGCGTTTTCGTTTGATCTGGCTGGATTACTCTTTAAATGGATTGCAAGGAGACGGAGAAACGAAGCGATCAGAATAGTTGGTGAGCTATAATGACTCCTGACAGGAGAGAGTGCGGGAAATGCATTTGCAGGTACAAAATAGAATAAAATGATGTGCTTTCCAAAATACACCTGTCATCATTTTCTGCTGAACATTTTCTCCATGGTGTGACGTACATGTGTGCCCGCCCATAACACCGTGCCTGGTTTTGACTTGAAATGATTCATTATTAAATATTTTAGTGTTAAATATTCTTTCTTCAGTACATTATACTCTGTATGTGAGCGTCTGTGTTTTTCTCTTAATAGTACCTCACTGTTCTGGGTCCTGAGTAGCTCCTCATGTTCACTCACAGTCATTAATCATCTTATCCAACCATGCCTCACAGTGCGGTGCCAGAATTGTCTGCCTCGCAGTCCATCATTGGAGCGTCTGAAGAGAAACGAAACAGCTTCATGTGGCTGCACTCAGGAACGGCGGTGCTTTGAGCTGAATGCTAACATCAGCATGCTAACATGCCCACAGTAACAATGTTAACATGCTGATTTTTAGCAGGTATAACATTTAGGCTACCACGTTCACCATCTTAGTTTAGCATCTTAGCATGCTAACAATAGTTGGCCCCAAACACAAGTGCAGCTGAGGATGATGGGAATGTCATTAGTTCTGCAGGTATTTGGTTGTATAACATGTCACGGCAACACAACCCTGGGAAACTTGGCATATGCTCATCCAGGGGCTTCCAGGGTCGCCTGTGCATACATGTGACAACGAGAAAGAATCATGTCAGGCTAAGGGTGAAGTGTGTGGGCTCACCTGCTTTCTTCTCTGCTTCAGCTTGAAACCGATGCTCATTACTCGGCCAGCTCAGTCTCCTCAGTCCGCCACCGCTTTTCGTTGGTGCTCCATTGACAGTTCATTTTGTGGACATCAA
>JAJHUR010114355.1:1757-12005 GCA_027495735.1 Lutjanus campechanus | reverse complement strand
CCATAACACCGTGCCTGGTTTTGACTTGAAATGATTCATTATTAAATATTTTAGTGTTAAATATTCTTTCTTCAGTACATTATACTGTGTATGTGAGCGTCTGTGTTTTTCTCTTAATAGTACCTCACTGTTCTGGGTCCTGAGTAGCTCCTCATGTTCACTCACAGTCATTAATCATCTTATCCAACCATGCCTCACAGTGCGGTGCCAGAATTGTCTGCCTCGCAGTCCATCATTGGAGCGTCTGAAGAGAAACGATGCCTTCTGAGGTGGAGTGAGCTCATAGCACTCAGAACTTCTTGCTTATCTAGTACACACATACATGTGCATTTGGAATGCACTGATTTGACATCTAAAAATGAATAGTAGGCCTACAGTAGTACTAGTACATCAGTGCTATTCATAGAGACTGTGTCTTCATGAGATTACCTGTCTCAACCTGACTCAACAGACATGAGCAGCTTCATGTGGCTGCACTCAGGAACGGTGGTGCTTTGAGCTGAATGCTAACATCAGCATGCTAACATGCCCACAATAACAATGTTAACATGCTGATTTTTAGCAGGTATAACATTTAGGCTACCATGTTCACCATCTTAGTTTAGCATCTTAGCATGCTAACAATAGCTAGTTGGCCCCAAACACAAGTGCAGCTGAGGATGATGGGAATGTCATTAGTTCTGCAGGTATTTGGTTGTATAACATGTCACGGCAACACAACCCTGGGAAACTTGGCATATGCTCATCCAGGGGCTTCCAGGGCATGGTCGCCTGTGCATACATGTGACAACGAGAAAGAATCATGTCAGGCTAAGGGTGAAGTGTGTGGGCTCACCTGCTTTCTTCTCTGCTTCAGCTTGAAACCGGTGCTCATTACTCGGCCAGCTCAGTCTCCTCAGTCCGCCACCGCTTTTCGTTGGTGCTCCATTGACAGTTCATTTTGTGGACATCAAACACACAGACAATAACTTGAGACAAAACTCCATGAAACAAACATATTTCTTCACTTCAGTGTCTCACAGCAGCTTTCTATTGTCTCACTGAAATACTTTGGCAAAACCCAACTAACACCTGCTGTGTGACCTGACAAGCCATGCAGGACAACCAATAGGGAGACAGCGTGACAAACAATAAACCAACAAACTAAAAATTTGATCTGATGATGGCAGTAGACAAAAAGTTAAAGTTATGGAAATTCAAATTACATTATAGTCCATCCAGTAGTTTTAGGTATTTCTCTGTGGACCAAAGTGGCAGACTGATCAACTGACCAAACATGTCCGTCAGTCACGCCTTGAACATGGCTGATACGACTGGTCCCAGTATTGGACCTTGGAGCGTTCCACTGACAGACACTGCCACCAACTGATTTGACAAATATAATTAGAAGCACTGCAGCCTGCATCAGATATACCAGTCTCATATGCATGTCTTGGATACTTAACAGCAGCAGTATGGACACAAGTGGCAGTCTGTGGTGTTGATGACGTGCAGCTGCTGACGTGATGTAACCAGTGGTGACTTCATGTCACAGCAGTCAGGCCTCTTCTCTGTGGTCAGACTTTATCAGGAGTGGCTGCTGGTAATTTCACACCTTGTAAACAGGAAAAGGAGACTGCAGCACACCTGAAGTCTGTCCCCTCCAACCCAACATGAAGTACCACTGCACTCCTCACTTCACTTATTTATGCACACACACACACACACACACACACACACACACACACACACACACACACGTATATGTATATGGAATGCATTAAAAACCATGTGAACAGGCAGTCACATGTCAGGTGACGTGAGGGAAAAAACAGAGTGATAGAGGAGCATGTCTAAATTAAATGCAGTGCAAAATCTGTAACAAAATCTCGGGACGCTAGGGATGCATGATGATGCAGTACATCATGGACATCGGCCTGACATAAACATTTATTCCAATATGACAGGCTGATAAGATCATGCTTTAATTATATGCATTATATGTGACACAAGTGGAGGTTTTTTAAAGTGTCCAAAATGGATAAAATGGATGTGCAACCTTTCAACCTTTGGTCAAATTTGCAGAAAAGCTGTGCAGTTTGGACAATCATCCCGTGATGAAAGTGCATTTACACTTAATGGGTAGTGAAAATTTTAAAAGATGAACTGATAAGCATCAGTTCCACAAGGTCAAATAATATTTTTACAGTATATACAGTACGTATATGAGAATGATGGTTATTATTAATACCGGTACATTGCAACGCTGCTACTGTGAATCTGTGCAGATGCTAAAAGTCGAAGAAGACGTGGTTCTTGACATGCAAGAGAAAAGAATGAGGCAGAAAAAGAAGAATAACCAGAGCTAACAGAGAGGAAAAGAACTGGAGGAGGTGGGCAGCATGTCTACATAAGCTAATGATTAATAGCTTAATTAGCTTCAGTTATCCAATTAATGAGTGCTAATGAAATCCTGCAGACAGAGCTGCGTCTGCAAAGACATGACACTGTTAAAGAGAAAATTACAGAGGCCTCGTTTGCTCATTTTTCATCTGGACTGTGGCACGCAAACATGAATGTACACTCACTCACACACACACACACACACCACATAAAAGTTGTGATCTGTCTCTCTATCTCACATGAACACATTAACACTCTCTGGCATACACTTAAAACATACTCCCTGTTCATTAGAGTGTGTTCGGGGGACAATTATTCAACATTATAGAGAGAAAAAGAGACTCGTGGATAAAAATCACCTGCGATCCAAATGAACTGACCTCCTTTATGAAATAATGAGCGCTGCTCTCTCCACAAAGAAACAGATGTCCATTAGCACATTACTAAAAGGAGAGTTATTAAGATCATTAAAACCAATTAGCGCTAATGTCCAGATGAGTAGTTGGCAAATTCTACATTTGACTAATAGCACAGAGGTGAGAGGGAAGGACAGAGAGAGAAACTGTGTGGTGCAAAGGCTGGCTCTGGGCTCACAGGAGAGACACAGGAGGTTCTGAATCAGCCAAGCAGTTATGTGAGTAATAATGCAGAACAAAGATTCATGATGACAGAAAATCACTGACAATAACGGGCGAATCAGAGAGGAAGAACATCACTTTTCTTTAAATCATGTTGCCTATTTCAAAACATCTGATTGCATCTAAAGTGAAAAATATGTACAAAAATGCAAAGTAATACACAGACAATATAGACATAACATCAAATGTTCCCGGTCATGATTACCAAGGAGGTTATATTTTCAGTGAAGTTTGTCTGTTTGTCAGCAGGATTACAGAAAAAAATACAATACAATTCTCATGAAACTGCACAGAAGGGTGTAGCAAGGGTGACGTGGACACACAAATAGTTTTTCACTTTTATTAACATTGCCAGATAGTTCATTTGGCCTCGGTGGAGGTCTGCACTGTTAGAGTGCCCCTCTAGTTATGATTTTGAAAGTCTGTGTTAACATTTTGGTTCGTGTTGCAGTTGCTGTTTGATCCACCAACATGACACATAGAAGTAGTGAACATCATCTAAAAGCTGGAACCTGCAGACTAATTTGAGATGCTGAGCTCAGCGCTGTGTGTCATAGTCATGAATCTGAAATAAACAATATTTTTTGGTTAGGAATATACAGTAAACATACAGTAGTATACATTTAAATTTGAAAGTTTAGACTTAATGAGGGCTTTATGATAGAAATATGCGACATGAGAGCATCATGGGAATGGTTATCATATGAGTTGTTGCAGCAACTTTTGGATTGATACCATTTATTGGGCAGATTTGGTGGAAAACTAACATTTTTGGCCAAGAATCAGTCTGAAATACCACATTAAGACACCAAGACTTGGAGAAACACCATAGAACGAGTCATGCTGTAATTTGGAGAAGAAAAACAAAACTTTGACATTTGGAGATTCTTTAAGAATTGCATTTGTCAGTGATTGGATGGCAAGTACTGCTATTCTAGGGTTGGCTCAGAGACTTCCTTAGTGTCAATATTCAAAGGGAAATCCATACATCTTCTGAAGGCCCCGTGTCTCTAGTCCCACTGTGATTGTGAAGTTTCCTGAGACTGTGATTATCCTAGAGGTCACTATAGGTCAAGTTTGAAAAAATGGTTTCACTGAAATGAAATGGCTACTATGGGGACTTACAGTCTCAGCTTTCCAGTCATACACAATTTGTGCAATTCCCAATACTATTTAGAGACCCCAGTTTGCAGAAATATTTAAAAAATAAAATTTTTGGAATGCATGTAAATAACACATTTTTAATGCATGCAAATAGTGCATGGGTTTTGCCCAAAACTGCATGGAATTAGCATAACATAGGCAAAGAGAAACTCTTTGGTATCCACAGAACCCATTTTCATTTAGATATCTTGAGGTAAGAGGTCAAGGGACCTGTTTGAAAATGGCCATGTCTGTTTTGCTGTCATCAAAATTTAGCCTAACTTTGGAGTGTTATTTAGCACATTGAGCTATAGGGACGCAACTAATGACTATTTTCATTGTCGATTAATCTGCTGATTTTTTTCTTGATGAATCTATAAAATTGCAGCTCTACATTTAACCCACAGCCTCTGAAAGATGAGGGTGTGCTCGTCCTTGCAGAGTTAAAGGTTATCCACAGATTTTGGAACCCGACTGTGGTGATTTGTTGGGTGATGAGGTCCGGCTCACAGTTTCACGTCATCCCGAATGGTGTTGGGTGAGGCTGAGGTTGAGTTTCTCTGTAGGACAGTCAGGTTCTTCCACACCAAACTGGGAAAACCATTTTTTCTCTTGAGCTGGTTTTGTAGAGCGGGCCTTGTCATGTTGAAACAGTTCACCTGCCTGATGTCCATTGTTTGTTTGACATATCCTCCCTCCATGTGTCACAATGGATAAGCTGAACGCTCGCTTCTTATGAAGGTCCAGTGCAGCCACACTGGGACAGTAGCCACAGGTGACACAAGTATCTGTAGTCTAGTTCTGTCAAGTATGCCTGGAGTGAAAGATCATGTTTGGGGACCTACTCTTCTTCTATTGCTTTTGTGTTTTAAAGTGCTCTCCTGCGGGCTGTATTCTTCTATCATTATTGTATTCTGAATATCATTATTGGACAGAAAATTCAAACTGGATAACTTGTGTGGAGGATCTCTTTTGATGAAGAAAACTCCAGACTGAAGAGTCTTCAGGCTACAGTATAAAACAGATGGTTATGATGAGCATTCACGCAGCTTGGTGAGAATCACCTTTGCCCGACACACCAGGCAGTCTCAGTGGATTTGCATCAGCTCAGTATACAGTCTGTTTCACAAGGGAAGGCCTGTTTCTTGCTATTTGCGGACTACGAAGTTTCACAGGGCCCCTGAAGCCATCAAAGAGCCCCTCCAGCGGTGTAATTTAGTGATGATCAGAGTTCAGTGGCAGATCTGTCATTCAGTATCCCCACTGGTATTCAATGAAAGGCTGTCACAGTCCAGAGATCAGTGGAGAAGCTTTAGCACACCTTTCAAGAGTGCGAGCAGCTCACTGTTGCTGTTATCGTTTGTAGTTTAAAATAAGTTAAAGCTAATGTTAAAGCTACTGTAAGGAGTTTTATACTGGTTCCATACTAAAATTCATACTGAAATTAGGTGAAATGAGCCTGTGTTTCTATATTTTCCCAAGCAAAGTTACAGTTACAAGTAAATTAACCAGTTAAAAGGAGGATGAGATCTTTGAGAAAGCCAGATCTTTGTTTGGAACATTTTATATTTGACTTTTTATTTTGTGGTTATGTTGGTGGAAACACTACCTCGTTGTGTCCAGAGGGACCTCCAAAATCAACAAAATATGAAAGTTCTTTGTAGTAGCTTTGGGTGAGTTGGATGATTATATTATGGATGGATTTGTTTTCAAATGTCCTTGGACTGAAGAGGTGCTGGATGTGTTGGATAAAAACTTTTCAACAAGATTCTGCTCCTTTGAAAACATCAGTGGTGGGTTTTAATATATTTCTACTGGGTTGAAACTGAAAACTCTGCTGGGAAGCACATTTGATCTGCTGCTGATGTTTTTTGACTGTTTTTGCTGTTGATCGTGAAAATGTGCGGTGTTTTTTGGGTGGTCAGTATGTCAAGTTTCCCTCGGCTGCACTTTCATTTGGATCCAGCAACTGTCATGGCTTGATTTATTTTATGTATTCTTTATTTGGGGGAAAGGATATTTTTTTATGTTTAGTTTTTTTTTAAGTATCATTCCTGAATAAATTTGTCACTAACATTGAAAATAAACAAACAATTTCTACTGATATGCAAATGTGTGCATATTTAATGAGATATTGGCTGATTTGCATAATATAATGATGTTTAAATTATAATACAAAAAGTTGTTGTTCTTGTATTTGGGTTTAAGTTAATAATTAATTAATTAATTAATTCATCTGGAAAAGTTTTATCCTGAAATGAAAGCATGGACACACACACACACACACACACCCACACCCACACACACACACACACACAGTTTTCCCCAGTGGAGCCTCCTGCCACCTAAACCGTTCAGGTCTTTGCTGATTATGTGACCATGACCATTATTGTCATACCATTTTGAAGTAATTTGTCCTCGAGAAGTGCTTGAGAAGTCCCTGAAATGCATCATTACAAAAGAGCAGCATTCTGTGTACATGAATACGTGCCAAAGGTCTGTGAGGCTGTTAACAACATCCATCCGCTCTAATTATAGGGCAGCATTGAATATGTAGGCTACAGGACACACTGTGTGCACCCTATTGAGGAAATAAATAGATCAGAGGAAGAGCATTATAGTAACCACATCAAAAGATATAATTACACAAGTACATAACTAGAGGAATGCCCTCGGGGGAGTGCAGATCTGCCAGGCAACTTATAACGAATATAAAGATTTAACCTTTTTATAATCACCAACATTTGATTTAAATATAGTTTAAATACATATTTTTGGTTACTAATGGGAACAGGTAACAATTACAATAATTTTGTAATGCAATTACATGTAACTAGTTACATGTAAGTCACAGTGACCTGTGACCATGTCATCAGTGAGTTTGCATCATATCTGAAGTTTTCCTGAGGTTCCGGCAGTCGTAGATGCTGATCCATAAAAAAGGTTTTTCGAAGGTCGTGAATCACAGAGGTCCTTCAGCATACAGTCAAGAATGTGCACAAAAAATAGATGCATATTTAATAAAAATGTATTTCAGTTTAGTCTCATCATTGTCCTTTTTAAGACACTGTTCACTCTTCCTGTAATTTTAACAGTTACAATCATAAAGTACACAAGCAAAGACTCCACAAGGTCTGAAATGTCTTTAGGAGGCATTCCATGAAATTCGGCATCCCCTCAATGTCCATACATTGTTTCAATATGTAGGAGTGAAAAATACTTTTCATCCATGGGTCCAGAGAAAACGGATAAAAAGACAAGAAGATAAAGTGATATGTTAACATACAGAGAAGTAAATAATAAATAAATAAATAAATAAATGAACGTACATTGGAAAAGTGTATATGTAAAAATAATACTCAGTATATGTAATAAAAAAACATATGTTTTCACACTTTCAGTCAGTCAGAAGAGAAAATAAATTGATTAATCAAAAAAAACCAAAAGACGTTATTGGGGATCTTTTAGTTAAAACATGCATCTGTTTATTGTAACCTTACAGTTATGTTTTCTTATTTTTGCTTTTTTATCAAAAGTATTTTTATTAAAGCTTTTTCACAAAGCAGAAAAAAAGACAATCTACCAGCACAAGCAAAAAAAACCTTGAGTCATACCAAACTATACTTCCACATTCTTTTCTCAGGACAGCTCAATCAGTCCCGACTTCATCCTTTGAGATTTAGGGGTTCCCAAAGACTCACACCCGGTAGAATAAAAAGGGTTTGTCCTTTAAGGCTGAGGAGAAAGGGATGATACTTGTCACAGTGTGCAGCCACTGATTTAGTGTGGGAGCTTTATCAGTAATCCACATGACGAGGATACGAGTGCAACAGAATATGTAAAAGGTCTCTGTTCCAAAAATCAGCCGTTAACTCATCATTTAGTCCCAGCAGGCAAGTCCTTGCACCAAGACGTAGAGGGCGCTTAAAAATTATATTAAGCTGTTGAATGATCGCAATCTAATACCACCAGACGTGAGGGCAGGCTCATCTTAAAAACTGAAGAAATTCTCTGTTGTCACAGCTTTCAGGTATTTATAGAAGTTTCCTTTGCTACATTGCTGATCCAACCAGATCACCTATATTGTATTTTATTGGTGGACTCAAGGGAGAGTGATCGTCCCTCCATAGCGCCCCCATGTAAAAAAAAAATAAAAATAAAAATAGCAAAAGTGCCCTCTTGGAGGCCCATGTGGTAAATAAAACATGATAAATGCCATCTTGAGTGGCCCAGTGTTGAAGAAAATGTGATAAAGTGCCCTCTAGAGTGCCCTACAAGTGGACAAAACATAATAAAGCGCCCTCTAGAGTGCCCTTCTTCTAGAAAAACACAATAAAGTGCCCTTTAGAGGGCCCCAATGCCCAAGACAAATGTTAAAGTTCCTTCTGGAGTGCCCTTCCAGTGGAAAAAATCATGAAAAAGTGCATCAAAATGTTAGACGTGATGGTGCCCTCTTTATTTTTTTCCCCCCATCCTTCAGACAGCCTGAGTTGACCACTGTTGTGTTTAATCTTATCTAAACTAATTTCAAGACATTTTTCAGACACATATACCACAAACAAATCAGCAGCATCAGTAGCCATTGTTTGTTTGTAGGTTTTTCCAGCCTGTTGTCTCTGTATATGCAGCTCCTGTCTATTAGAAAAGCCATTTCAAACAGTGTCCTGTTTTTTTTTTTCACTCACTAAAAGCCTGTCAACCTTTTAGTACTGCAGGATTCGGGTGGTTGATGCTGTCCCTGGTTAGACGTCCCAGCGGGAAGGTCAGGGTCAGGCCAGTCCTTCTGTCTCTGTGTCTCTCATCATTCGCTGGCCTCCACGTGGTCTTCAGTACATACATCTCTCTCTCTCTCTGACTCATATCACATCCTGTAGCTGAAGCTTTTATCCAAAGACCTCGGTTCTCTGAGTCTATCTATGAGCGTCTTCCATGTCCCTCTGGACACGTCTCTGTGTCCTTAGAACAACTTCACATAAACCACTTGACCTGCTTTGCAGTCTAGATTTCCAGCATGGTGAGGACATGAATGTCTACATATATAATGTATGTGATACATGTTTTTTTCTCACACTGTAGTGAAGGACATTCCTGCTCTCCTCCCAAATCATGTGCACCAGTTAATCTCAAACTTGGGACTTCAACCCCATGTGCAGTTTTGAGACTGGTGTATTGATCATTTCTGTATCTATATTTATAACAAAGAAGTCATCAGAATACACTCCCTTTGCAGTTCTGAACACCAAGCTTTACACAGAAACTTCACTACTATGACTGTGTGATTCATGAGAATTTGGGACTTAAGCTATATCAATATTTTTATATTAATTCATCAGATGTTTACGTGTGTTAATTCACTATGGGTTCCTCAGTATGAGCGACCCTTTTCACATCACACAGCTCTGTAGCTCAGTGGAGCATTTTAACATCTGTCAGCTTAATATTTTGATTTTATGGCCCAAAACTTTATTGTTTTGGTTCAGTCTCATCACTCATCAGCAGTTGCATACATCAGTAGCAGCCAGGCAGCCGTTTTCAGTGAAAAAGCCCTGATAAACCTGCCTAATGCCACACAGCAGCCAGACTAAGCAACGTGCTAAACTAATGAACACAGTGGACCATTTTTCAGCTAAAGAGCCTCATATTTCCTGCTGGAGTTAATGGAGAGCAAAAAACAGTTAACACAGAAGTCAAACTTAGACTTAAATTACATTACTTATACTTAATCAAGTATAGTCAAGTCAAAATTGGCTCATATAGACCAAAATCACAATTTTCTTACGGGAGCTTTACCATCTGTACAGCGTGCAACACTGTCCTTAGAGCCTCAATTTTGATGAGGAAAAACTCCGCAAAAACCCCTATCAACCCACCCCTATTAACTACTGCAATGCACTTTATGAAGTTTTTATAACTAGATTCAGGAACAGGAACAGTAATTGGCACGGTGGCCCCTCAACAAAAAGGTCCCAGGTTCAACCTCATCTGTTCCAGGGTCCCTCCATGGGAAGTTCACTCGTCTTCCCCACGTCCACTCGGGTCTCTGCCAGGAACCTCAGGGGACAAACCACCCGCCCCTTCATCCCCC
>JAJHUR010114350.1:0-12127 GCA_027495735.1 Lutjanus campechanus | reverse complement strand
TCAATATTCTGTCCTATTTCCTTCTATAACTTAAGCTATCCTAACTTTCATTACAAATACACATTTGTTTGCCTCACAATTTCCTTGATCTTGCAAAAATTGTGAATGATCTTTCCCACATTTCCTCCACACTCAAGTACCACACCAACATGTAATGTGCAGGTGCTTGGTACTGTATAAACACACCAATGCTCTTGCAAATAAAAATATATGACAGTCATTCCCATGTTCTATCATGTCCCATAAGTTGCTGCAGCAGATTTTAGATTGATATCATTTACCATTCAGATTTTGACCAGAAATGGTCATAAATCCCTCAAGAATACAGCATTAAGACACAAAGACCTTGAAGAACACCAGAGAAAAATTAAGGCTCTGTTTTGGCATCAAAAACGGACACTTGGAGATTTCCGTAAGAATTGAGGTTTTCACAAATTGGATGGCAAGCACTGCTGTTCTGGGAATTGCTCAGAGACTTCATTATTGCCAATATACATAGGAAAGCCCTCCCACACTTTGGTTGTGGAGTTTCACGAGGCTGTTATTATCCTAGAGGTCACAATAGACCTAAACATTAATAAACATTTTATAGAGTGAGGTCAGGTTTTAGAAAAATGGTCTCACTACAATGAAATGGCTACTATTGGAACTATTGCTACATTCAAGACAATGTCAGAGGTTGGAATTTCCCAGTTAAAATGTCTTTCTTTAGCCAGTGTGCACTTGATTATACCATTGTGAAGTAGAGAGCGAGCCATCTTCCTGTTCCTTCCCATCTCTGTTGAGAGATGCACATGTGCAATAGCGATCACAAAGCAACAAGTAAACAAACCTTACCAAAATAGCTAAAAGCTAAATTCTGGGAGCATTTCACCCTCAATGCGGCAAAGAAAAGGATTACCTGCAAGATTTCTAAGGTGAATTTTGGTTTCATGGGAGCAGGTTAGTAATGCATGAACATTTGAAGATGTTGTACATGTGGACGATGTGGATTCGGACTCACCTCTGCACCTTAGCAAACCAACTCTTGTCATTACAGTACCTGCGTGCATGATTCCAGAACCAAAAACTAAAAGTATGGCTCGAATCTCAGTGTTTCCCAGACATTTTTTTTGTAGCAACCAAACACAAATGAATGTATTTTGTATTTTGTGTTGCTGCACTCCTCCCTCTCAGTCATGCCTAGAGGGGAACCCTTGACTTACAAAACTCTCGTCAGATTTGTACTGTCCTGATCTTTCAAAGGTCTGGTGTTCCCTTCTAGACATGATCCTCTGTGTGTCAGTCTCTCACAAACTCAGGTGAAAAAATTCAAAATGTGAGTTGTACTTTTTGGGTGACTCGTCAATTAATCGCTTCACTAATCAATTACTAATAGACTATCAAAACAATTGTTTGTTGCAGCCCTAGAATACAACTGGGCCTCTCAGCCTGGGTCCTCTCAGCTTTCATAGTTGTTAAAGAGGTTAAACACAATAGAGCAGAACTTTATTAAACCCAACTCATCCTCTGGCAGTTTTTAAGTATTCTACTAAAAAAAATTCACAATTTCCACCTCTGGCAAAATAGTGAATTAATTGTTGCGGGCATAGGGAGAGTTTAATGAGAATATTCTTCCATCTGATTTCAGGTTTTCTGATCTAGAGGATTAAAATACTCAACTCAACGAGCAGAGCCCAGAGAGCTCTGTTTATTGAGATGTAACATTTATGAGATGGTAATGACATTTTCCCGGAAGATACTGCCTTCAGTCATTCATTAGTTTTCCCCATGACAGAAAGCACATGAGATATACTTCAGCTTCCTGTTCAGAACCAGATTCATTCCCCAAAAACCATCCACAACCCTAATGTTTTTCTCGCAGTCATACAATATACTACATGGATGAAACATTATTTACATGCACACTCATTCATAATGCAGTGGTACAGCTGTACCAATACACATCCTCTCCCCCCTGGCTGTGCAGTATAGAACCCGTGGTTTTGATGCAGTTGTGTGTATATATACTCCTGGATGTCAAAGATGCCATCAACATGACACTCACCATGCTGCTGCTGTGCTGTGTGTACTCCTGTGTGGCTGTCAGACCCTGCAGCTGGAGATGTACATGTGCTTTTCCTGACTGCAGCACTTTTATAAATTATGCACAAGTATACACCAGGTATCTGGCAGATAAGGATAACCGCCACTACTACTGTCTGGAATATTTGATGAGTTGCTCGCAGCGGTGCAGGAGGACGATGATGCTAGTTGACTGATTTCTGTTGATGTTGATGTTTTGACCAGCTGACCTTTGCTGTCAAAGTTTCCACAATATGAACTCAGCACATCCATGCTAGAATGTTAGTAATGTCAGATAACATGCTGTTTAGCACCTAACAAGTAGTAATTGTGACTTATTGGAATGTTTTGGGTATTTGGTCATAAACGAAAGTATTGGACAAGAAATTTATTTTTGATTTTTGGGGTGAACTGTCCCTTTAGCTGTTATTGCTGCACAAAACATTGAATCTGTAGACGAGTTCACTGAGACATGTTTCTCATTGGACTTCCTTCTGAATAGCCTGTCATGCTACAGTAAATGTTTGGCTAGCACGTAGACACTGATCATAATGTAGCCTGACCGAACCATTCTGACTGCAACAAGTACATTCATATATTTTTTACGTAACAGACTTAACGAAATAAAAGCTCTGACTAAATCTGCATGTAATATTGTTAATGGAAAAAGTGGTGACTGAATTGGAAATAAAAACTAAAAATAATGAACTAAAAAAGTCTGAAGATTCTCAGTCATACAGGTCATGTTGTCCAAGAAGGGCTGAATCAAGGACAACTGGACTTGGGTTGTAAATCATTGAAAACTTTTCACCTCTTATCCAAGAGGCTTCTTCAGTTCTAACTAGGGCTGAATATCGGTACTCAATACCTTTAAGGTAGGGGTCTGCAACCTTTACAATCAAAAGAGCCATTTTTGGCTCAACTTTTTCTTTTTTTTTTTTACAGTGTAGACCCATAACAATGATAAATGAAAATGAAAAAGTTTTAAAAAATCATTATTCATTTCCATATAGTTTTTCTGCCAAAGCCACAGGGAGCCACTGGAGAGCCGCTAAAGAGCTGCGTGCTGCAAACCCCCACTTTAAGGTATCGATTTAAACAATCCAGGACCAAGTAGTATTGAAACTTCTCCAGTCAAATGATACCTGCAATCAATCATTTTGGTACCCAGATCCAGAAAAAAATACTATTTGAAAGGTTTGCTTGCAGTCAATCACCATAGGTGTTCTTCATAAAGAAGCACCTTTGAAAAAATGTATCAAATGAGGCACTCCATTGATATTGGTATCTCTTTAAGGGTACTGGTACTGGAATTAGTACTGATATCGTAATTTTACCATAACTTTAATGTTTTTATTGTAGGTATTTAACTTCTGTGGGGTTGTTATCAAAATGACTGGTTTGTTAGTACACCTGGGTTGGAGTAGTCGCATGAGGCTGAAAATAGAGAAATCGTTCCTCAACAGGGGAGGACGTCTATAAGCACACTTATCCCCCCGCTTATAATACCATCCTTTCATCCATTCCCAGGAGGATCAACAACCATTCACACTCCGTCTCATGTGGATGACTCCACTTGGCCTCAGGTGACTCCAACCACTCTAACAAGTGTCACAACAGCCAGGAGTACTAACGAATCTATCAATGGTTTTGATGACTCCCACACAGAGGTTAACTACCCGAGACACCCACCAGTCAGAACTGAAGAAGTTCATGAGATGAGAGACAAAATGTTTCCAAGGATCTACAGACAAGTCAAGCTGCCCTTAAATCAACCTCAGAAAAACTCAATCTTGTGTTTTCTTTGACTAGTAAAGGGTAACACTTTTTTGCATGGAGTTGATTCAGGTGCAGCTTCCTCTGATTTGCACTATTTTTTAATCTATTTATTTATGATAGTATTTCCTATGTTTGTGTATGTTTGTGTGCTAATGTATCACAATATTCTTTTAGACCAGACACACTCATATTTTGAGCAGGGTTGGGTACTGAAATCTCATACAACTAGTGCCTACCGAACTGAATGACAACCAAGATTACGTTGCCTCATTTCAGTGCCACATGCCCGAGCTTGTTGATTGAAATAGTTGTCCTTTGGTGCTGGCATTACAGACGCATCACTGAAAGTGCTTGGTTAACTTTATAGCAGCACTCTCTCTATATGGCTCTGACAGCAGGGTCACCATCTGATGACAAGCAGCTACCTTAAACACAGTTAAAATGCCAAACTAAATGGTGTAAGTGTATCTGTATTTCACTCAAAATGATTCTAACACCAGGCAGGACGTCCAACAAATGTATAAATTAATTGTGTGGAAATGGGAAAAGCATCTGGCCACCATTAAGGCACCGGTACCATTTTAAAAGTATTGTTTTAGCTCTAGTATTGTAAAAAGACCCAAATGATACCCAAGCCTAATTTTGAAGCTAATGTGGTTTAGTTATTTCAGACACGTGGATTCTAATTTGGAAGACGTTTGCTTAAGTTTGACTTAAAGTCTTAAAAACAAAGGACATTTTGTCATCTACCAGGACCTGACAAAAATAAGGATAAAGTTGACTAAGTAGTCAAAGCTTACATAGACTTCTGCTCTCAGGACTAAACTTTAAAATATCTGACCAAAATAACACTATCAGAACATATTTTTCTCTACTTTGCTTGTTGGTTGGTTCTATTGGGAAAACTGTACATGTCATAGCCTGGGAACCAGACGACTCTGTAAGCTCATGTTTCATTTGCACTGGTAGACACGTCTGGCCACCTTCCCATTCAGTTCAGATTTCGACCCTTCCCAGATCTCTTCCAAGCAATCATTAATATTTATTCAATATTGTAATTTGAGACCGTTTTTGACCTCTGGGGCCTTATTACAGACATCTTAAGTCCTTGTCCCATCTTAACACAAGTTTCCACGGTAGGAGAAGTCCTATCTTCCTATTTCAGAAGCAATTCCTAAACTCTGTCCTATCTCAGCACTCACACCTTATCTTAACTAGAGCTGTAAATTTGATTCTTCAATCAGCACTCATCCTGTCAGGTTTGTATCTGTGCTTAAAATGTACACAAGACTGCCTCTATCCATGGCAACAGCTGCCGCACTTCACTTGTCACTGGCTAGCTTGTGAATGGACGAGAGAAGATTTGCGTTCACTTCTTGCATTGATGAGTCAGAGGAAGCCATTGTGTCTTCCCACCTCTTTGGGAAGGTTTCGTTTCAATTATAGACCCATAATAAGGACTGGAACAGACGGAGCACGTCAACAGTCGATATATACCAATTAATATGTGGTCCAGAAAATTTAAAGCCTCATCATAGGGTTGTTCCCCAAATTCAATATCATTTCCATACAGACCTACCATCAGCGGTGCGGCTTGTCTTGTATTACTCATCACTACATCAAATGTTTAATTGCTCTGATTGGTTGTAGGTCATGTTAGTTTGCACCTGCTGATAGTGCCCTTTTGAATTTGAAGATG
Organism: Lutjanus campechanus; assembly: GCA_027495735.1. Classification (NCBI taxonomy): domain Eukaryota; kingdom Metazoa; phylum Chordata; class Actinopteri; order Lutjaniformes; family Lutjanidae; genus Lutjanus; species Lutjanus campechanus. The sequence continues at coordinate 6,585 of JAJHUR010114350.1, read as the reverse complement.
AACTGAGAGATCTTACACTAATTCACATTTGTGAATTGGTCAAATGTGAATTATTCCGTCAATGTCAGGCTGTACATTTCTGGCCAGGAGGAGCAAATCTGCCGCTAGAAAAGCACCCGGTCAGTGTGTGAGCAGATCTGAAGCCTGCAGTGTTTCCTGTCTGTCTGTCTGTCCCAGCGGGGGCTCTGCGATTGTGTGCCACACAGAGTGCTGCCAGAAAAGGCTACGCTGGCTACAGACGACTGTGTCCTCCTGTAACTGAGACCTGTCAAGTATCAAATGAGGGATGCAGGAACACACACACGCAAGATGAGGTTGTATCAGTTCAAGTGTGACTAAAAGCAGGGAACATATATTCTTCTAGTGAATAGAGGGCATGACTGTCACTCCTGACCAAATAGCAACAGGTGTAAAGAGAGGAGAAGACGACATGTCATTCCTACTTCAATTTCTGGAAATGTGTGAGTGTGGAGGGTGGATTAAGAGAAATGAAGTCATGCTCTGTGTGCACTGCCCCCACCTCTGACGTGTGAAAGTAGCTTATAGTCTGTTTTACTCGTCCGACCGTAAAAGATTTTGGATAAATTCTGTGATTTAGTTTTCAAAGTCTTTATGGAAAAGACCCCTGCAAAAACAAAAACAACAAAGCTCTAAGTGTTCTGATCTGCCAATAAAGTGTGTGTGTGTCACTTCTATTTAGTGGCACGTGTGTGTAAGACACTGTTTGGGCAGATTAAAGCTGATGAATAATTAAGTCGACTTAAGAAGCTTATTAATCCATGGCTACAGAGGAGGGAGAGCAACAGGAAACTGAGCCCCTAAGCCCCCATGAGACGCCCAGCCATACTGGGAGCTGCTGCTAAGAAGTCTCTTTGCCTTCTTTTATACTTAAACACCGCAGGAAATTCTTTTGTTTGCTTGTTGTAGATACCGTGTGGGGACAATAAATGTCCAAATGTTCTAAATGACAAAAACCCTTCAGTCTTGAGGGAATTATAGGATCATAAATTAAAACTAGCAGAACCAAAAGCCTGTCAAACATAAACAGACAAACACGCCAGCTGGGAGACAGACACTTGATCGTCATGGCGGAAGAAGCACGTCCAGAAAGACAGCCGTTGAGCTCAACGCACTAGAGCTGCAACTAACAATTATTTTCTTTGTTGATCAATCTGTTGATTATTTTCTCAATTAATCAATTAGTCGTTTGGTCTATAAAATGTCAGAAAATAGTGAAAAATGTTGATCAGTTTTTCCCAAAGCCCAAGGTGACATCCTCAAAAGTCTTATTTTGTCCACAACCCAAAGATATTTTGTTTACTGTCACAGAGGAGTAAAGAAATTAATTTAATAATCGATTAATAACTGATCAACCAATTATTGCAGCTCATGTCATGAGACAATGCACAAAGCATTTGTCTGGGACAACCCTGGACTGAAGTAGTGTTCTGGTCCAACTCAGTTTTAAACAGTGGCTTCCTTAATTATGGAAGTGGAGTGCCTCAGGGCTCTGTTCTGGGCCCTTTGCTATTTTCTCTAGCACATCACCTCTTGTAATTATCTGCAGTTATGTAATAAATTTCCACTGCTACACTGAATTTACTCAGCTGTACGTGCGTGTAAATGCAGATGATCATTCTCAAATTGCAAATTTAATTTCATTTGTGATTTTAGGTTATATATTGTAAATACATTTTGACTTGACTAGTTCAGTTAACAGTAGGGATGTAAGAAAGTATTGCAATATTATGCCTTGTGACAGCATATCAATTCTCAAAAGAATGTATCAGGATTTCATAATACATGCAAATATCTGTGGCACTGGTTCATTTTGCGCTGTATTAAAATGGGATAAAAGTCATTTTAACTTAAATTTTAATGCATATTGTGGTGTATTCTTTATACTATGTGTTTTTAAAAAAAATAGCAATACATCTCCTTGCTTACAGTATCATAATATATCGAATCATAACCCCTGTATAGTGATATGCATAGTATCACCATATTCTTGTCAGTACACAACCCTAGCAAACAGCAGCTGGTGCAGTCACTCAGTATCTGTTTAAGGCTGTGGTGTTGTCTTTCTGACAAATTGAATTGTAAAGGTTCACTAGGTTGAGCCTCTTGGAGGGCTGATATATGGAGATTCAGAGAGCAAATATGCTTATGTGATGCCTGGTAACATTCAATGAGCCCCTGCCTGTCACATTAAATATGGCACAAATGGCCTCCCATAACTTTGCATCATGAATACACTGAACAACAGGAGCATGACAGATCTGAAATGCTGTTCCACTGCAACTGTAAGAAGGAAGGAGACACTCACTCTTGGCCTTTTCATTCTTGCGCGAGGGCCTCCAGCGGATGCAGGACTTGTGTTCGTCCAGATAGAAGAAGCGCACCAGTCCCTTGGAGCCACCGCGGAGCTTCACCATCTGGGTCCCCATCTGCATGGAGCTCATACATTTTTCCACTGGAGGCAAGAAAACAAGCCAGACAGAAGAAAAAAAAATTATTGGAAAGTTGTCAGAAGGGAAACAGAGTGTGCGCTGCAACTGAAAAAAGTGTGTGACAGACAAAAATGTGCATCAACCATGTATGTGTGTGTGCGTATTTCCACAAAATTCCATCTGGCCTCTCATGCAAAACACTGTTATTTACTGATACACTCACATGAACACACTGCAATGCAAAGCAAAAGCATTGGATATGCCTGTCACTGCTGACAGGGGTTTGCTAGTCTCGTGGGAGGAAGAGAAAGGGTGGGAAGATAGACGACAGCGAGAGGCAATTTCTCCACCAAAAGCCCTTTAACAAGATCTCTACTTCACACTGTACTCTATGACACAACAAGAGGAAAAATCAATAAAACCAAGAGCTCTTTCTAGTTGTGAGGATTCATATCGTGGCCTGAATACAACAGAAACTGTTCCACACTTTTTAGGAATTAAATGACACCTATTAAAAATGACTAATGAGGCGTGCACTGAGAAAAACAGTCAAGTCTCCACTGTACAGTATGTGACCTTGCTATTGTTTTGGGGGAGAATTTGACAGCTTCTCTACAGGAAGCTAATGGTGCAGTAATCAGGCCTGGCCTGGCTGATGTAGAGCCATGTGCCCCTGGGCTGCGGATACGCCCTATGTAGCCATATTATCAATTTTCAAGTGTCTGTCACATCCTATCAAACAATTTCACTGCAACAGGCAGGAAATTGTCTGCCAACCTTCAAACCAGTTGTTTGAAGGACAGCAGACCATTGCCACACATGATATTTAACAAGTCTGCTGGTTCAACTCAACCTCAAAATAGTTCATACTGTAAATTTTCAAATAATTACATTAAAAATAATGCCACACAAACAAATTGAGGCTTGTTGAAAATAAAGTTTGGGTTTAAAAAAACATTGAGAAAGGTTCTACAACTACTGCTACTATTAGGCTACAACTTGTACCAGTACCTATTGGTACTTGCCCTGCATGCTATGTGCTCCTTCACACTGTGAATCAAGGGTTTATATTGACCAAACCAGATTGTTGGAACAGTATTAAGACAAACCAAGATGTTTTTGGCAAGGTTTATTTTGTTTCTGTTGAGTTTGAATGAAGCTGATGATGATGGGAGTCTGGTGAGGGCAATAAAACAGCTGTTTCTGGTTAAACAAAACTTATCTTACTCTTCAATAAAAGGTCTCCTGCCCTGTGCGCTGGGTTACAGTGACTGACAGCATCACTACCGTCCATACAGTTAGTTTTATGGTTTGTGGTGATTTAGACACTCGGTTCGTAAAGCATACAGCCTGTCATGTTGTTGCATTGCTCTGTGTACAATGATGCAGCTAAAAAACAAGAGCTGAAATTCATTTACCAACCGCTCATTTCAGCTTCTCTCGTCACTTAACCTCCAGCACGTTGTCAACAGGAATTTTTAAGTGCACCAGCTAATTTAAAAATATGTTTCTGACTCCTGTTATTTATAGTTCATTAAAATGACTCAAATGTATCAACACCAAAAATGAGTGCATGTTAAAGCATGTTTGACGAAGCTAATTAGCAGCAACGTTCATTTTTTTTTAAAGACAGCTTCAAAGAAATGACTTTGAACCTGGATCACATTTTGGCCCATTTGACCTGAATGGAACGTGCAGGCGAAATATCTGCTGTGTAAGTAAGTAAGTAATGCAAACCAGCAGTGATGGATTGCTCTAATTGAGCATCGATTTGGCCTGGCTGTGGTCTCAGTGCAGAGAACCCACCCCAGGGTATTGTTAATGTAGTTCAGTCCTGTTCTCCTAACCTCTGCTGATGTGGTCCTGAGCAGGAATTCGATAGCAAAGTGCCCAAATCCACTTCCAGTGTAATGTTAGGCTAACAGTATATGACAACATACAACCGGTTTATTACACTGCTCTGTGTGTGTAGCTTCCTGTGGATTCAAGCAGTTCTTTTTGCCATAACAGGCTAATCAGAGTGTCTTTGAAACCTCAGTGGAGACAAACATTGTGTAAAAGGCATCACTACTAAACGACTATTCACACACACACTGTAAAAAGTTTAAACTGCCAGGCAAGGCAATTCAAATTTTTTCACATTATGCGTTAAAACAAATACAAAATACACCCTACAGCATTTTAAAATAAGATATACATTGAGAAATAAATATTAAAGAGGTAAAGATGCAATTGCAGTTTACATAATGATCAGTACTTAAGGTTCACTCAAAAGCAATGAAGGCAAAGAAAGTCTTGTGTGCAGTATATCTTCTCATGGTTGTTCTAGCTCTGTGATGCATAATAACTAATATCTACTTCTCAATCATTTGATCTCTGGGAATGGTTAGCAGACTACTACCAGATGAGCTGAAGGGTTCATAAGACAAGATGCATGCTGGTCCTAAACCAGAGATTCATAGGCAAGCAGTGGTACTTTAAACTCTTTCACTGAAACATACTCAAAACTTGCTTGATGCATTCGTTTTTTTAAGTATCTTCTTACTGTTGCTTTGTTTTAAAGATGACACAAGAAATATACTGATTGAGACACTTTAAGACTGTGTCAGAAAGGCTTTTCACACTGCATTCTTCTTATCCCAGGGATATACACATGTATCGTTAACCCAGTGTAAACCTAAGCCCAGGGCTATACAACTCTCACTGCTCTTCTACTAACTGTGGGCTAAATATCTGTTGGAACACATTCTAGGACAACGCATGACCACTCTGAAACAGCCTTTAGCCCCGTTTCACACTGGCACCATTTAGCCCCGTGTTCAGTCAATTTTCAGGGGATAACCCTGCAAACTCAGGCCTAACCCCGCTCTGGAGAAAAACCAGCAAGCCAGAGGCTAAAGTTAGTCCACTTTAGAATGTGTCAGGATCAAAGAATGCTTTTAGCCCTGGGCTAAGGGCAGTGTGAAAACCCCTTGAGAGGGCCACCAAATTTTTCAGCCAGTCAAGTATTTTTGTCATGCTTTTAATGGAGGATTTCCAAACAGTACAACATACTAACAAATAATGCATGTTAACTTTTAACCTTTTATTACCCACAGGATGCTACCATTATGTAGAACTTTCAAAGACTGCGGGACATTACCAATCTGTAGTACTGAGACAAGTTTCACTGATATGAAACAAGGTGTGGCCAAGTGCCATTTAGTCCCATTATACTGGAGAGAAGGCAGACATCTCTACAGCCAATGATCTCCACAACTCTGCAGCTCACACCAAAATAATCTAGATCAGTGGTCCCCAAACTGGGGGGCGGGCCCCCCTGGGGGGGCACAGAGCCACTGCAAGGGGGGCGTGAAAGACCAGGGGAGAAAAAAAAAGTGAAACAAAGCTGAATGAATATGATCTATGTAGAGGGAATAGACAAATGAGTTTGCTGTTTCTATCCAGCTGACCTTTATTTTGCTAAAATTTAACTTTTGAATTCTTTTTTTTAAATCAGTTCCATCCCCAATTATTGTTAATAATTGATTGAAAATTTTGTGGTGGGGGGCTTGAACTTTTGTTGGCTTCCGAAAGGAAAAAGTTTGGGAATCACTGATCTAGATGGACAAATAACACTACAGGTAAGACAAAAAAACTATTTTTGATTTTGTCCCTTTAAAATCCAATATTAATTTGTTATTCAGTGTCACTATGATTCTCACTATGATTTATTTTTTTGTCAAGCTGAAGTCACATTTCCACTCTTAATTACAAAGGTGGATAATGCAGCAGTTAAACTTAATTTAAAGCACACTGAGTTGCATGATCTTTCTGCCAGAAAGGTATCTTTCATTTTAATGTTTATGCTCCCAAATGCAGCATATGGATGTTTTTTTGACCATCATATCTATAATTGAATAAAATTACCATTAAGTAAATTACAAACAGATGTTTTAATTGTTTAGTAAATTTATTTTAGATTTAGAATGTAAATGTTCTATAAAATACATTTTAATTTAATCTAATTTTACTTCAGCATTTATTTTCAGCCCTGGCCCTCCATCCACATTAATTTTTGGTCATTCATAAGAAAGAATTTGGTCAGCTCTGCCTTAAAATATGTTGTCTCTCCATCTTCAAAAGCAGACTGGCA
>JAJHUR010114347.1:0-28485 GCA_027495735.1 Lutjanus campechanus | reverse complement strand
TGTAGGAACTGTAACCATTTTTATGTATAGTCCCTCCAGTTTTTATTATGTTTTTAAACAGCAAAAGCAAAGTGAGAAGTGACTAAGTAAGTAAACTTTAGGGCATAACGGAATGGAAAAAAAATCAACCAAAACTCATTGTGATGACTTTTTATTGATGATGACTTTAATTTACACTATACACTTTGGTCCCCTCAAATTTGGGGACAGTATGTAAGAGCCTACTGCCATGCTTGTGGCCCTCTGAGGCTGTACTAATTGCTAACGTCTGCATCCCAAAATGCTCACAATGACCATTAAAACTGATATTTGTTAGCCTGACTCTAACTAAATAACTAGCTGCTATAATTTCAATATGCATCTAAATTCAACACTGATTTCAAAAATATTGTAATGAAAGCTGTTGAATGCAGTCTGTTGCAGACTGTGGAACTGAGGTGTTAGAATAAGAACACTGGCGACTCTCTTCAGGAGGGAGGAGTTAAGGTCTGCCCAAAAGTTGCTAGATTTGTTTGCAAGGCACTTTTAAAAAAAAACAAAAAAACCTAACAATGTCTTAAAGGACCAGTGTGTAGCGTTTAGTGACATCTAGTGGTGAGCTCACAGATTGCAAACACTCTGCCCCTCCAAGCATGTAGCAGAGTCGACAGTAACCACACCACTTTTAATTTGCAAAACATGTAAGGCCATATCTAGAGCCAGTGTTTGGTTTGTCCATTCTGGGATACTGTAGAAGCATGGCAGTGCAAGAACATCGCAACCTCCGTGAAAGACGACCCGCACCCTCTGCAGATGCAAACAAATCATTCGAAGGTATGGAGAACATAGCAATTCTTCTTTTCAGGTGATTGTACACAAATGAAAGCATTTTTTTAATTTTATTCAATTTCTGCAATATTCTGCCAATAAATGTTTACCAAGTATGGATTAAAAAATAAATGGCAAAAAGTCACTTTATCAATCATATATAATAGTAACCATATCATTGTTTCACTTTAACTAAAATGTGATAGAAGATGTTACCAGCACAACAGATGTGTCGCTTTCCAAATACTCAGACTGTACTGCAGGTGTCTCAGCTTAGATTCAGATGAGCAGGAAAACCCTCACACTGAAATACTAGTAGAGCAGCCTTGCAACAGCATGGTTGTCACGCCCACCCATTTTGTATGTATTGTTAAGCAAATGTCAATGCAATTCACATGTAAAATATCACAATAGGAATTGCATCACTGAGTTTATTTTGGGGTCACATTTCAGGTTCTGATGTTCTCACGTTTCCTATTTGAAGTGTAATTGCAGGTACCTGTGGACATGCTGGGTAAACATGAAGCCTATATGCTTACAGTATATGACAGCTGTGTCAATGGAGACCGTCTCAACATCGATTGCCTGATTTGCCACCATTAGTCTTTATGACAGCCTTTTAGTGCCTCGTGGGTGATAGGAATCGATACATACGGTTTACATGGTTTACATATAACTGTGAGTTGGGGTACGATGGAGTCACGGGGGATGGGCATACGTGATTGGTGCCTATAGACAAGAACATGTCATCGTGTGTGCATGTGTGTAGCCACGGCTAATTCTTTGTACTGGAAATCCATAACACACCGACACAGACACGTGAGTGAACGTTTCCTGCCTTGGAAGCTGTCTCCATGGCGATACAGTCGGAAGAGGGAAAAAGGGGGCATGGCTGAAGATGGTGCTTATCTCATGTTCTTTCTTCCACCTACATTCTTTATCTGCACATACATACCTCCCTTAGGATTTGGCTGCAGTAATTGCCCCTGTGCTCTCTCCTCCCCTGTCTTTTTGCACCCTGTACTCATCTTGTCAGACAAGGCTAGAAGGTGCTAAGGGTCCCTCCTGGACCCACAAGGCCATTATTCCTTCCTCACCATGCTCATTAGTGACAACAACCTCTCTACATTACAGAACCTGTTAATAGGCCTGTCTCACTACCTGCATTCATCTAACCTACCTACAGGAGCTACATCATCATTCGTGCTTAAGGGACCGTTTGGTCAAAATGCCAAGCCTATTAAAGGTCCATTATGTCTGCTCAAAACTTTAATAGCTTTGGATTCGTCATTATGTGTCATAAGTGAGAAACCATGGCTGTTTGATTTGAGGTGCTGTTGCTTTTTAACAGGAGATGGGTGTCAATTATTAATGAACACCTTTGTGTCGATGCTGAATATAAACCAGTCTGTCGTTCATGTTCTCATTTATTTATATGAAGAAAATAGTCTATACCCAGGTGAAAGAGACTGTCACGCAACTGTAAACAATGTTACAGATTATGTTGTTGGTTACTAAATGTGTATATAAAATATTAAGAGTGAATAGAAATTATTAAGTCCTCCTGGGTGCCAGTTTCACACATTAACTGATCAGTTTGGATTATTGTCAGTAGAGCAATTAACAAACCCATACCTTCAGCTCAAACCCAGCATGTGTCATGTCTCTATGGTATGCATATGCATCACAGCAAGTGCACCATTAGGTGAATGTCAGTGTATGAAAAAATAGGGCCTTACTTATTTAATAATCTGCATTATTGATCAAGTACCAGTGCTTCACATTAGGATTCAAGCTCATATGCATTTGTGGCTGATTTTGTTGTTCTAAGGGGGGACTGTACATAATGACTGGTGGTAAATGGATGGTAACAGAATTAGGCAGAGGGAGACAGCTTTGTCGTACATTTTTACTGGAAACATTCACCAAACACAATTATGGCAATGGCATAATTAACATTACGGTCTTTTGAAATTGCCAGAATGAGTCCTTGCAAGCAATAGCTTTTCAATAGTGGGATTCAAACTAACCTCAATACTTTTTGTGTGCTGACTGAAATGTAGCATTTGCATCAAGTATCAAACTGATGGTATCAAAAGTTGGTATTGAATGCTTGGTCAGAATCTCTTGCTTTTAATGCTCTGATCTGATCCAAACCATAACTTGTGGTTTTTTTTTTGTTTTTTTTTATATAGCTAAGTTCTTGTAAGGCTGATGATTTCCTTTGTTTGTTTGTTTTTTCAGTGTAAAATAAATAAATAAACCAACATCACTGTGTTAGCTTCTTAACACCTTCCACTTTTAAACCTTTTTAAAAAAAAGGGTCATGCCTAATTACTCAGTAATTTCCTGATACAGCTTGGCCTGGTACATTTTTAGCTAACATTAGCCAAACTGGAGTAAATTGCATATTTACAGCCAGAGATTCAGTGTGGTGGTGAGAATTAACGGGAATAGACTCAAATAAATTGCAACACCCAAGTGCAACAGTGTAGCACATCTGTGTTTTTAGTAGTTTTTGGACAACAATGGAGCTCTACGGTACAGAGAAGTAAGCTAGACAAGCAATGACGAAACTGGTTAGTAGGATCAGTTCATTGCTGGTATTGGTCTTTTCATTATATGTTGGTAATAAGGTAAATATAGAATATCACCAAACGTACTCATGTACAGAGAAATATAATACAGGAAACTGTATTTTATTCAAGGTAACGGTGCATCTCCTGCTACAAGAAAACAACTCCCATGATCCCACGCCACTTCACAAAGTCATCAGACTGCACCTTTTGTTATTGTTTTAATGTGAGAGAGACACTTAGCAGCAGAATTTACATATTGTGCATTCAACTGTTGTTGGAAGTTGGGCTTTGTTGGAATGTTTTTATTGCTCAAACCAGGGTATATCATTTTGATATCAGAACTGAATCAGTGGTATTGTCCTGGCACCTGTCGCCTGAATGCAAACATGACAACATGACTTGAAAACAAATAATATAACAAGTCTTGTGTTACATTTCCAGTAAGTGACGCTGATTTCAACAAACCAATATCACCACAAATCCACTGCTTTGTCTCATACCTGTTTACATAATATCATGAAAAGATTTACACTGTTTGGTCACATGTTTTCTGGTAATTTCTATGTGCATATACTATACTGTATGTTGGCAGACAGTGTTGTGTGCATGCTCACCTGTATACATTTGTTCTTACATCATGTCACTGTTCGCCACAGGGTGCAGGTGGAGTTCTACGTGAATGAAAACACCTTCAAGGAGCGGCTGAAGCTTTTCTTCATCAAAAACCAAAGGTCAAGTAAGTACAGCCGACGGGGAGCGTCACGACATCCTCCTCTCTTCCCGTAATTCAAATGGCAACAGGCTCACTGCTGATAGTTATGCTCGGAGCTAAATGAACATATAAAAGCATTATGTAGGAAATTGCAGTCTGTGATGATGATGACGCATATCCAATTTCTGTGTCAGTTGGGGTTTCATAATTACATTGACTGCCTTATTGTAAAACACTGTATTTTTGGGTGTGTGGCCCAGCAAGGACAGAAGGAGTATGGCTCATTTACTGAGAAACCAGGCAGGGCTGCAGTGTTTTCCTCAATAAGAGATAAGACTGGCAATGCCACAGAATCCCTGAGAGAGACGTTAGTGCAGCTCAGCTGCATTGTGTTTGGAGGCCATTCGTTTGCAGCTATTTGTAAAAATGTACACTCTAAGAATACTGTGTATCTGTTAGAACATGTTGTTGACATATCCTCAGCACTGACACTCTCTGCTGTCTTTCCCTCAACCTGTCATTGTCACTGAGCCACCGCAGCCTTTGACATAAAACAACAGAGTCTAATGGAAAAGTCACACTTGGCTGCAGGGGTCTCTCGTTCTGTTCCGTATCAGCGCTGTTTGTTTGTTTGTCCCGTTTCAAATCATTTTAACTTTGACGCCGGCTTCATGTGAAGAGGTCATGTCACGACAGATTAGGCAGGTCAAAGACTGATTAGAAATGGCGAATACAACTAGCACCACCCTCTGGCTAGCAAGCATGCATGCACCTAAGTTCCCGTTCTGCCTGTTTTGTGTGCTTATCAGCATATTCCTGCACTTACCCAAACAAGAAACCGTGATTCCACAAACATTATTATCCCCTCGACTATTTCTATCCAATCCCACCAGTCATTAATCCTTCTGTGCAGTCCTCCGTCATATTAGAAGCCCATAAAAGTGCTGCTGTTATTTTTGTGTTAATCTTGGAGGATTTGAAAGTTATGCGTCAAAGGAAATCAGTTGTGACAGGCAGCCAGAGCAGCATGGAACTGCATCAGTCACGCTTCAGGGCTTCGACAGATAAAGTCTCTTTGGGCTTATCACGAAAGGCAGTTTATGCATCTAAACAAGTGGTGTTCAAACAGTTTTAACTTCCCAGTGATGAGAGATCTGACTGCGTCTGTCATCAGTAATAGACCCAGAATTACATTGGTGGTCACAGCATTAGATGGTCCAAACTTTAGGTGGAGGACAAATGTGAAAAAGTGTGAGGGTTTAAGAATTTATGATCAAAATACTTATACAAACTCATTTTCACACCCAATCTCAGAATCACAAAGATCTTTATTGTCACTATACTCAGGTACTGTGAAAGTACAAATGGCCTCTTTCTATGCAGTTGGAAAAATATAATTGCCAATGTTTGGGTTCTTCCAGTTTAGCCAGCGGCCAAAACTTCTGTTCCTGTGTGTTGGGCATTCTTTAGAGTCTAATTAGAAACTTCAGATTCAAGAAGGGAGTTGGAGGCTCACCTCACCTCTAATCTCAGATATCTGCACATAAACTCAGATACATTTAAAAAGCTAATAAAAAGCTAGATTGTCAGACCATTAGGGCTAGCCGATGCCTACTGAATTATAACAATGTCCACAGTGAAAAATTGTGATGGATGATGATATTGTTAATTGGCCTAAAAGGTATGCCTGTAGATTAGTTGTGTTTAATGAGAAAACAGCGCATGGAGACATAGAGCGATATACAGCAGCAACTGGTTTTTATTTTCTCTCCCACATGTCAGAAACAGAACTTAGGCAACAACTCACTACCTCAAATACAGAAGGCTTATAAGTCACAACGTTACGATGACAGAAGGCTCTGTGTTCCATGAGTCTAAGCCATTGTGATGGACGTTGCGGCCCAACCCTACTGACCGAGCTGCATTTTGGCCAGTGCATTTTGCCCCTTTGCTCTTCACGTGGAGATGCATGCAACCAAAAGCCTGTTCAGACATGATTGTTCAATACTACTCTGAGCATTTATAGAAACCAGAACACTTTGGATACTTGTGCCTTGCCTACAGATTCTGCATATTCGTTTGCAGATATCTGTTCAGAGAGATTAAATGATATGAGATGATTAAATGAGATGATATGACTTTTTCTGTTGACAGGCCTGAGAATCCGCCTGTTCAACTTCTCACTGAAGATCCTCACCTGTGCCCTCTACATACTGAGAGTCAGCCTGGATGACCCCAATGAAATCATTGGCAACTCAGGGTGAGAACCAGCCCACTCAATTGTGATGATGTGTCCATATTTTCTGGATATCTGCTTTTTATTATTACATGGTTCTTTTGGTCTTTTTTTGTTTTGCTTTATATTTGACAATGTCTTTGATGTTAAGTAAAAGCAGTGTGAAATCTTTTGTTTTAGAAAAAGATTTAGAAAAAGATAGATTGAATAATCTATCATTTTATTCTTCTGCTGATTCCAAAGCAACCAGATGACTGAACGTATGCCAGAGGATTTTTCTAGGAATCTATTCCCATTGCCATGTGCATAGAGACAGAAATATGTAAAATATCATGTAAATAACGAGAAGTAAAGTTAAAATAACCAAAATTTTAAGTACTTTTAAGTACATTGTGTGGTTTTGATAGCAGTGAGACTGTCATTTAATATACATCAAGTGAAAAAGAGCAAAGATAAGTTGTTCCCTCTGTGCAGTCATGTGGAAGCTGTGGATTGTCTGTATTGTGCTCACTGCCAGCAGCTTTTAGAGAAGTGTTAGGTTTTGTTCTTTATGGCAACACACCAACTGATGGAAATGTTTCCCAGTGGGTATGTTTCCACTCACGAACACACATTCTCACACACCTTCACGCTCTCTTTGTGTTTCCCTTGTTGCTGTTTTTCTCCTCAGTGCAACGTGTCGGAACAACACTACGACTACGACTAATTCAACAGGAATCAACTGGTAACGTTTCAGTCAAAATGGCATTTAATTGCAAATTGAAGTATGTTTGTTTTCTGTGTTGCAATTATACGCATTACTGTGTGATGAAAACTTTCTTCCTGTTTCTTGACAGGGAGTTGATTTTCTGGGTTACCAGAAGGGATCCTGTATGGGCGATACAGGTGAGCGTAATAACACTCCAGTGAAAGTGCACATAAATCAAATTCCTCTGCATGAACTGAATCCCAATGCATAATTCAACCCAAACACAATAGGAGCCATTTATTAGATAAAAGCATTGCAGAGTGCAGTAGTTTCCAGTGAAGGTTGAGCAGCCAGAGGAGATGAGTTTGCAGTTGCCGGGTTCATTTATCTCCCTCTCCCTCCTCTGCTCCAGGTGACAGTGGCCTTAATCAGTTTCTTGGAGACCATGCTCATCACATATCTCAGCTACAAGGTAAGGGGCTGGTCCACAGCGCACGGTTTCTCCATTTAATCCGCGCTGATGCCTCACAGCTGTCTGATCAAAGTTCTGGACTGCCCGTTTGTTCCCTCTCGCGGGCCAGCAGCTTCCAGTGTCCAGTCCAAGTGCCAGTGCCAGGGAACTTATCAAAAATACAGGGCCCGAAGACTTTTGCCACTAATTTAAAACTCAGACATCTCGTACTTTGCCCTGGAGATAAATTGCATAAACAGGTTTGCAGGGCAGAGTCATCTAAAGGTGCACTTTTGTCCTTCGGTTCATATGCACTTAAAGAGAGGATTATGCACATAGTGAGTGAATATATCAACATTATATATTCTATGGAAATAACTCAGGTTCCCACAAGTAGAAAGGGTCAGTCTTTGTGTGATTCCTCCATTGCTAATAAGCAGGGATAAGATGAGTGATTTTTTGCCCATTCATATACAGTAGTAATACAGCATGTAAATTAGATGAATAACCTTACCTTACAATGTAATGCAGTGCAGGGTTTTCTGTTTTCCGGTTACTTACTTTATTGAGACATTTAGACATTAAAGTTACTACAAGGAACTTTCATATTTTGTTAATTATGTTGTGGTCAAAACCTTTTGTGTTTCTACTGTAATAACCACAAGATATGAGAGCCAAAGTTGTGGAAGACACCTGCTGTATTCGAGGGACAGTTCACCCAAAATTAAAAAAATACAATCCTTCTGTATTGCTCTGGTGGGAGTCTGGTTTTTGAGATTTCTGTCATTGAGATGTCTGACTTCTCTCAAATATAAAGGAACTAGACGGCACTCAGCGTTTGGTGCTTTCTACCAAACTATATGCACTATATCAGCACTATATATCACTGTGTATCACTGTTCAGAAGAAAGCATGCATCTACTCATTCTCATGAGAGCGCAGGATGTAAATGTTAATGGAGCCCCGGTTGGGTGAGCTGTAACCTCTTGTCCAGGAGTAGATGCGTACTTCCTTCTGCACAGTGACACAGTTGCTATCTAGTTCCATTATATTCAAGAGAAAGCAGACATCTCTACTGTCTTTTCTCCAAAACTTGTCAACATACCCCGATACAATTTAGATGGGTAAGTAGCACTACAGGTAAAAGGAAAAATATGCATTTCTCATTTGGGGTTGAATTGACACCTAAAGATCAAATCTGCATTTTGCCAGGGTCCAGGGTCTCCAAAGTACTGCCTTCCTTATAAGAAGCAAGTATTTGCTTTGGATTATTAGCTTTAGCTTTGCTGCTCTGAGACTGATAATGTCTCTTAAACATGTTGCTCTCTAGATTTCTGCTTCTTCCCCTGTGATGATCCTCTGACGTTTGGTGTTTGTTGATCCTTTTATGTCTTGCCATGTTTTTTTTTCTTTCCTCACAATATTGTTTAGGGACTCTCATTGCATTTATTTTATGAGGAGCAAATGCCCAAATGTTATTAAATCCAGTTGGTGATGAAATGTTGCCTTGTAAAATATTTCTCTATTTTGTTTAGTAGGTTTTTTATTAACTCCATCATAAACAGAACCTGCCACTGAGCAGCCGCTTGTAAACTCTGCTGCTTTCTCAACACTTGATTAGTATTCAGTCCCACCCTCTGGTTGTGCAATTAGCTGCATGGCTGCATCCATACTTTTACTGTATACATATAGTGGAATATCTGGCTTTATTATAAAGCCGACCTTGACCGTGTCCACAAAAAACACAAGTTAAAATAAACTAGCTTGCCTTTCCTTTATCCAAGGCCTTATTGAATGCATAATTCAGCATGCAGTAAAGCATGGATGGTATTAAACTTAATTTACATAACACACGTCTAAAAGCAAGAGCAGAGAATGCAGCATGCACTAGTTTACAAAGTTCAAAAAGTCATAACATCTGGAAGAACATAGCTCTCATAAAGAGATTTAATTACAAAGGGTTAGGGTCATAATAATGACAATTATGCTTCTCTACATAAACTGTTAGACAGTAGCTAGGCTTCACAAACAAGTAAATGCTTTGAAGGCCTCCAGAACAAAAACAGGCCGATGTGCTGTTTAATGACCTGAAAGGAGGGGGAAAAAAGTGTCACACTCTCTGCCTCCATATGCAGTTCTTTAATTTAAATGACGTTTCAGGCCTCAGGCCTTCTTTAAGATCAGCAGTCATAGTGAAAACAAAGGCACTCGTATGTTATATAGGTCACATCCTACTTACACATCTGATGGTGGTTAAATAATCACGTTCCACCATTATGCTGCGTTCACACCAAACATAAACTTTGCGCCTTCAATTCTCATGGGATTATTTGGTAATTATTTGGAAATCACAGTCTCAACCAATAATGTGCCATTTGCCCTGGCAGACGATGGCCGCTCCCCTCGAGTGGACAATCAAGAAGCCTTCAGCAAATAAAAACTTCAAATAAGCAGTGACAGTTAAAAGTTAAAGTTAAGCATCAGCTCTGGATGAGCATCATAAACAACTTTATCTGAATATCTTCTGAGTGGAAGGACATTAGAGTAAAGACTTGAAATCATAATCTATATTTAATCCATCATTATAGATTAATCATGTCTCCTGACTCAACATTAATTACTGCACCACTCCAGCTTTTAGTAGCTCAGATCAATACTAAAAATGCATATACCAAAGAAAGAAGCCTTTAATTGTATTTCTCTCTCAGATTTCTCTCTCAGATCAGAGTTTAACATGTGTTCTCTTGCCTCTTATACAGTTTTGTTGTCTTGTCATAGCTGACTTCCTCCAGAATTCATTATTACTGCAATTACACGACAAAACAATCTGTGCTCTCATTGGTTCATTTAATTATTTTCCATCTCTTTCCTTTCTAGGGGAACATTTGGGAGCAGATGTTCCAGATATCCTTCATATTGGAGATGATCAACACAGTGCCATTTATAATCACAGTGAGTATTTTACTTAATCAGCTGATTAGTCAATACGTTGTGCAATAAATGTAATATCACAGGGAGCTTCAATTGGGCTCAATGTCATTTTGGCATTGAATGGGATCTCATTAATACACCAATGACATAATTTTCTCATCCCAGACTAAACATCTTACCACCCTAATACCCTTGACGGAAAGGACATATTCATTTTATTGTATTTTCTTCTCTGTGTTAAGGATAAGGATATAATTCCTCAGATATCTTAGCTGATTGGTATTTCACCGATTTGCTTCACCTCTTCTCATTCCTGCCTTTCTTCCCTTTCCTCTTTAAGATCTTCTGGTGTCCACTGAGAAACATCTTCGTCCCTGTATTTCTTAACTGCTGGCTAGCCAAAGGTGCCCTGGAGAACATGATTGTAAGTATTTTAAATAATGTATTTATTGCACTGTAGCTGTCTTGCATAAAAACCACTGAGGGCCATGAAAGTACGTTATCCATCCTGTGGCAGCCATATTGGAGGTCCTCAGCTCATGAGTAACGCTGGCTATCAATCCAGAGTGGCTTTATGCAATTTAGACTGAACAGAATTCAATTGAGCAGGCTAATTTCTTTCTCTCTGGTGGTGATTTGTGCACTAGCTAATGTATGTTTTTGTAGCTTGTGTTATTAGCTGCATTTGTTTATGTAATATTGTTAGCATTGATGGTGGTAATACTGAAATTGAAATTAGCCTGCTGGCTAATGAGTTTGCTGTCAAAGCTAACACCAACCGTTTTCTTGAGTTAACTGTGCAGACTCTTGTTTGAAGATATTTTTTCACCACTGGCTAAAACATTTAATGAATCCAATGGGCTGCTTACTTTAAGACTGAACAGGCCCACAGGTATGCATCTTGTATAGGTGGTTATATAGAAAATTAGCTATAATTCACACTCTATTCTGTTGATCTTTCCCACCAGCTTCTTTTTCTGGGAGTTAGTGATGCAAAGCGTGAAAATGCTTCCACTTCACCCCTCTCTACCATAGCTTATTTTTGTCATTTTTAGAAGGGGACAGGGGTCTTTAGATGGGGTTAGCAGGTCAACAGTGTTTGGCCACATCATCTGAAAGCTGGAAACCTAAAGATTCATTTCAGATGCATCCTAGCACTCAAGTCAAGTGTCAGGTTTTTCTAGTAATAAACCTGTAATAAACACTGTTTTGTTAGGCACCTATCCACATTTTGAAAGTTTAGACTATATAAAGGCTTAAAACATTATGGTGGAGGCATATGGTGGCAGTTCCTATGCTCTGTTATGCCTCATACGTTGTTACAGCAACTGAGTTGATTTATTACACAGATTTGGTGCACATATTTAATCATTTTTTTTACCACTCATGAATTGAATGGTCAAAAATGGTCAAAAACTGGTGGTCTTTTAGTTGGTAGAGCGTTCGGCCCATATGCTGGTGCTGTGAGTCTTCTGCAGCAGCCGTGGGTTCGAGTCCTACCTATAGCCTTTTGCTGTATTTCATTCCTCCACATGAATACGATTGGGCTCATTGAATTCTCAAGTCTTAGCTTTCCAGTGAGATGCAATTTATAATAGTCTAATAGTGTTTAGGTTATGCACTATAGACAAAACAGGTAGACTCTGGAGTAATCATAGAACCCATTTTCTTTCAGATACCTTGACGTGAGAGTCAAGGGACCCCATTTGAAAGTCACCATGCTAGTTTCCCATTCGCCAGAATTTACCTTACCTTGGACAAAGGATTCCTTAGGTCATCTAGTTTCATATGATACCAGTATCTTCACTTGCTTTGAAACTGTGCCTGCCACGGCCTCTGAAGGAGAGTAATGGGAGCTAGGGATGTGGAATTGACAGTGATGCATTACATTTATCTGGGGACCAATAAGCAGAACCAACAGCAAGGCAGGCCAATGCAAAAAAAGATGCAGGCAATAGCAAACAGGACAAAACACTGCAGTGCAAAATGGAAACATAGGCAGGATAAAAAATGCCTGCTCAGCTGCACAGCAGTCTGGTGTTGTAGTATCAATATTGTTCAGGATTTGCCATAAGTGACTGGTACGTGGAATTGAAAGCAATTAGATGATATCCAGCTGGTGTAGTGTGTGTGCTCTCACTGTGATTCAGAAGGGACCATGACAGAGTAAGAGCCTCATGCCAAGGCGGTAGTTGGGCAGATGGTAGAATCTGAGGCCAAGCAGACCAGCACATGGAGAGAACGCAGTGACAGTTCGGAGAGGCAGTGGAGGGAGGAGGTGGCAGGCAGAACATCCTAACAAGGTGCAACTGAAAATGAGTCGTGAGCTCCTGCATTTCTAGACGGTATACTAATATAGGAGACAGCACCGTATTATACTATATCTAAACTATATCTTAATACTGCTCCACTAAAGAGGAGAGGCACAGTGGAGTTAATTTGTAGCCAGACCATCCTTGTTTTTGCCACCAATATGTACTAAGAAAATATCAAAGAAACTTCTCTTAATTGCTTTCTTAATATAAAATCTTGTTTGCATGCTTGTTTGTATATTTACTTAAACAAAGAAGAAAGAAAGAAAAGACAAATACACAGAAAAGAGAAAACTCAAAAAACAGAAAAAAGGGGTGTCACGGATATCGCTGTAAATAACACTGTGTTATCAAGTATCATTCATCTTTATCTTATTGAAACAGTCTGTTAAATTTTGTCATTTGTCACATATGAAAAATTTACCATTCCTGTCAGTGAAAACTGTGGTTCATGACATCTTTTCACCAAAGTTAATGTGCTGGTAGTCTTCATGCTAAAAAAGTCACAAAGCTGTATATCAAGAATGTATTTCAGTAGGCCAGTAGATGCATCACCTGCCAATCTAATAATCTCTTTCCCTGTGTCTAGAATGATTTTCACCGTGCCATCCAGAGGACCCACTCTGCTATGTTCAACCAGGTGTTCATCCTCATCTGCACGTTACTGTGTCTGGTTTTCACTGGGTGAGTGAGACTCTGTTCTTGCTGTTAGTCACTGAAATGCTTCTCTGACCTTTGAGGTTTTCAGGCCTCCTTAACTGACTGGTTTACCACACAACACCATAAAACTCATCATCTCTGGCACAGTGGGTAGTGTGCATGTTTGGACAAAGTGGATTATTTAGTAGAAGTTATTCAAACATGTCTTTTTATACAGACACAGTGAGCTTTTATTGGCACAGCGGTGAGGCCAAAGGTTCACAGTTTTTTCTGGCAAGGTAGAATTTGACTGAAAAAGACCACGAAAAAGCAACAGAATTTAAAGAGTAGGAGTTAGTTAATATTGTGAGGCCAGTTAGCTTCTAAACCTTGGCATTTGTTATATTGAAGTTTGAATATTTTCTAACCAAAAATAGTGCTGAGCAGCAGGGAAATGTGCAAAATCACTTGGATATAAGATCACATGCCCTAAAATGCAAGCAGCAAGCTAGAGACTACGAACAAGAAAACACAGCAGGAAAAAAAAGTGTTAAAATATTCTCATTCGCCTATCTTTTTGTATTTCTTTTGTCTCATTAATTTCCCACTTTTATAACACCAGTGTATTTTAATCAAAGCTGTCACAGCTCTTGTGCCTCCTTGTGCCTTGGCCACCACCCAGCACCTACTCTGTTGTCTCCACTCCAGTCTGTCCAGTGAGCTCTCCTTATTCCCCTCTGCCTCAGGGATTCATTAAATCTCCAACTTATCAATGAAAAAGCACAAATGAATTAGCAGAAGCAGAGAGGTGAAACCGACACAGCAATCAATAGTGTCACTTTTAAATAGCATACTGAGCAGGAGCCTAAGCTTTATTGACTGTGGTGCCCTTTGATCTTGGGCAAATTGGATTTGATATCCAATCCACCAGGCTAAAACATAACACTGAAGCAGATTACGCTTGTGAAGTATCTCTTCATGTTTTATTTAAATTCTCTCTATCCGCAGGAGACTCTTCCGATCTAAGATCATCAAGTCATGGTTGTGTAATTCTCCATTTTTCTGCAGAGCTTGTGGGATCCAGCATCTAGAGAGAGCCGGGAAGCAGCTGTCCCTGTTTGACTCCTTCTATTTCTGCATCGTCACCTTCTCCACGGTGGGCTATGGGGATGTCACACCACAAATCTGGCCCTCCCAGCTGCTGGTTGTCATTCTCATCTGTGTTGCCCTGGTAGTGCTTCCACTGCAGGTAAACTAACACAATGTTTTGTCTTAAAGTGCAGTGAGGGCGTCCACTTTTTAGTACACTTTCTCATCATCAGTTCTGCATTTTGTGCTGACTATCTGGCGTTATCATCAAATATGAAATGACATTTTCTTCTTATCACAGGCCCGACAAAAAGTAAAACTCTTAATAAGCTGCTTACTTCACTGACATCTTTGGCTGCAGAAAAAGTCTGCAAATCTCACTCACAATTCAGGCCAAATCATGCTGGCTCACACTTACTGCATTATGAACCCACATATTCACTCAGTTAGTTCTTTTCAAAGATCACAAATCATCACTTCAATTGTTCTGATGTCTTTACCGTCCCTGCAAAGCAAATTGGGTGAGAAATAGAAATGAACTCCCGCTGCTTACAAACCACTGCATCAGCAGTTTCTCACTCCAGTGCTTTCACCATCTGTGTCCAGACAGCAAATCTATCCCTTTGTCATTATTTATTTCACTGTTGCATTTGACATCATGTCAGTGGGTTTTTTTTGTTGTTTTTGTCAGTTTGAAGAGCTAGCATACCTGTGGATGGAGAGCCAGAAGTTAGGAGGAAACTACAGCCGCCACCGGGCGCAGACGGAGAAGCATGTGGTGTTGTGTGTCAGCTCGCTGAAGATTGACCTGCTGATGGATTTCCTCAACGAGTTCTACGCTCATCCCAGACTACAGGTACCAAAACAAAATGATGCATTGTTGATGCTGGATTATCATAAAAATCATTATGATGTGATATTTGCTTGGACCTGTACAAAACAAAGATGTTGTCTGTGTTGTCAATATGATGTATAGACCAGGACATCTCTGCAGCAAGATAATATTTAATTTAAAATTGTATTTCGACTCATATTTTGCCTTTAATAAATATTGTGTCTCCTGCATCTTGTAAATTGCAGTAGCCCATATTACAATTTCAATAAAATTTCGATTAATTCTTCAGCCCTATGCCCCATTGCTCAATTCATGTTTTTTTTTTAATAAAGTTTTTTATCATCAGCATGAATTGTTATGTAATTATCTGGATGATAATGATATATGATTGTTTCAATGTTTTTTCAATGTTTGTTTTGAATTTATTGCATTTAAGAAAGTATTTTGTGTCATGTTCCTGTGAAAGTTCCAGCTCTAAAAAGGCCCAGAACATTTCTTTATCCAATTTTAAACACACACCGTACAGGTAACACATTACCCTTATACTTAAAATAAAACATGTTGCATCGTTGAGATTAAAGCATTCATGTCCGTTGTTTTGCAGGACTACTATGTGGTGATCCTGTGTCCAACAGAGATTGACATTCAGGTCCGCCGTATCCTCCAAATCCCTCTGTGGTCCCAGAGGGTCATCTACCTTCAAGGATCTGCACTTAAAGATCAGGACCTGATGAGGGCCAAGTGAGTGAAAGCATGGCATGCATCATTTGGTTGATGTAGCCTGTTTCTAGACCTCTTAACTTCTGCCTGCATGTGTTAATTTTAATGAATAAAATTAAACAATTCAATATGGCTGCTTGAAACCAGGCTCTGTCTTAATGTCTGAGTGTTTCAGTCAAGAACATAATCTATATTTTATGAATTTTAAGAACTGGATAAGAATAAGAGTTCTTGGAAATCAGAGTTCTTCAAGTGCTGGTACAGGATGAGATACTTAAAAGTCCGCTTGGCTGCCCTCTGCTTGCACTTCAGTGTAATGAAATTTCACTCTTCACTACACTGATCATCTGCTCATACCAAAGGCCACACATATAGGCAGCGATAAAACCTACGATTGATCACATTGGAATGTGTTCGACCTGTTACTTTTGTCTCTGTCGCTGAAAAATATTGCACCAGTGTGTGATTGATGGTTTCACTGTTGCTTTTTATTACTTTTGGTCAGGGCTCTATCTTAAGGGCATCTGCTGGCCAGGGAACGGAAAGAACGGACGATATGAATTAAATTTTGGGATGGTCACAAGGTGGAAGTTAGACCCAGCCTAAAGTAAAATGCAATTGTGACACTGCTGTCACACATACACTGACTTGCACACACACACAGTGAGAAAATGATCCGCAACAGTAACAGCTAAAAGCAGTGTAGCTGTCGCAGCTGTCAGGCAGCTACAGTGCCCTTCCGAAGGTGTGGTGGGATTTTGTGCTTTGTGGTGTCACTTGCAGCCACACTGGCGAAATGTAACACAGAAAAGAGGGGTACAGTCTCTTCTTTCTCTGACAGATTGAGGGAAATTAGAAGTTTAAGGTTATATAACTTCCTCACATTGGAGCAGGCCAGACGGGCCTTCTCATGCACGTGCATGTGCATAAACACGTGGTAAAAAAATAAATAAATAAATCATGCATCAAAAATGGCTTGTCCTAAGCAGGTGGAAGCAGCAGGAATTAATGAGATTATTGAGATGTCGTTCAAAATTTCATTTGTGAATCGAATGTGAGGGCCAGATTTCTGGCTGAAGATTTTATACTTGTTGCCAGTGGACCAATAAACGGCTGTAATGTGTTTGCTAGGTGATCATGGCCATGGATTAATTCTTCTGTCTTGTCTGAGTTTAGCAGAAATTTAATCAATCAATTATGTATGCCATGCATGCCTTTCCATTATGAAAATGTAGAAAAACAGCCATTTTATAATTGGGATGGCACCATTTACTTCAGGACAGTTTAAATTCTATTCTGGTGGTGAAAAAAGTTAAAGCCCTGCTTGTGGTGTCATGATGCGATACCAGTCAAATGGGGTCTAACTACTTCTCACCGGAGCTTCATACTGTGAAATCAAAGTTATAAATTTGCCCAGGAGCTCATCTCCTTTTTTTCCCTAACAGCCCCCTCTTCAATGTGCAAAGTTGCGCAGGTGATTAGACACCGTGGCAATTTCACGCACTGATATGTTATAGATAAAATCATCCAGCCAGATAAGCCTCTGAGACACGTCAGCCCTGCTGTGCTAAAAGATTTTCTTCGGTCATTTCATACTGTAGTTTTCTTCACGTTCACGCAACATGGGTTTTCTGTCACAAGTGAATGATTTCTGCCCCATGTGGCGCCAGCACCGCGCTCTAATGTCAAGCAGTGGATTGTGTCATGCTAGAATGCAGCTTTTAACCTTTTCAGTCATTAGCACCCATCCCTGCCCGGCTTTTCCTTAAACCATCGATCTCCTTAAAGAGTTAATTTTACGTTTGGTTGAATGTCCTCTTTGCAGTCACCAACCCGTGAACACGCCTGTCTGTATTTCTTTCTTTCCCTGCTCATTTCTCTGTCACTCCTCAGGATGGACGATGCCGAGGCCTGCTTCATCCTCAGCAGCAGGAACGAGGTTGACCGAACTGCAGCTGTGAGTCTGATCGACAAAAATCTGCCGAAGCAGTCATAAAACTCCAGTTTCCAATATAAACACTCTCACGATAAGGATAATTTCACTGGACTAATTTCCCTTCACACTCTGCTTCCTGTATAAATTAGCAGAGAAGTGTCCAGATGATATCATGGTTCTTTTGGACCTACCATTGAGTTTTGAGAGCACACTGAGTTTCTGAGGCAAACTTTACAGTTCATAAAATTCAGATTGCGTTAACAAATGAGTCGCTGCATGAGTAAAATAGGACCATTTCTTCTCCGACAGGATCACCAGACTATTTTGAGGGCTTGGGCTGCAAAAGACTTCGCTCCCAATTGCCCTCTTTACGTCCAGATTCTCAAACCAGAAAATAAATTCCATGTCAAGTTTGCAGGTAAGTGAGGGAGGACTCCCACCTACAGAAACACTATTTGTCTTTGTTGTTTTTTTGCACACACACTTCTAAGTCTAACATGCTAAATTTATCCAGATCATGTAGTTTGTGAAGAGGAGTTCAAATATGCCATGTTGGCGCTGAACTGCGTGTGTCCGGCAACATCTACCTTAGTCACACTCCTGGTTCACACCTCCAGAGGACAGTGAGTACAAGCTACTATTATACTATAATCAATCTGTTTAAAGAGGCTGTGTTCCTTCTGTTTCCAGACTTTATGCTAAAATAAGCTAAGCTAGCTCCTGGCTCAAGCTTCATATGCACAGACATGAGAGTGGTATCAGTATTTTCAACTAACTGATGGCATATTTCTCAAAATAGTGAAGTAATTGTTCAGGTAAACCTAACTGAAGTTCAGAGCTTTATTGAAATGTCAGCTAACCTTCCCAGTGACCCAATAGTAGAAAACTTTGTTTGGCTTGATATTGTTTGAAACAGAAGCAAGAGAGCTTGACATCCTCCTCTTTTAACTTGATCCTTTGTCATAATTTCTAAGCTTTACATTATTTATCCAAAACTGATGTCATCCTCAGCTTCTGTCTGCTGAGGTTTAACTGAACTGTTGACATTACTTCTGCCCCCAGAGCAGTTCAACCTCCAAGAACTGATTTTATTAAGCAAACTTTCAATCTTTTCAACTTTAAGTGCTCTGCTAATGTTTAATATCCCTCTGTGCCATTATTCATGTGGACAGATTAAATCCCACTTGATTAATATTGGAGAAAGATGACTGATCATCCTGTAGCAGCGGAGTTTCTACACTTTTACAGACTGCATCTGCTTTTTGTCTGTAGAGCTGACTACTGTACTGTCACCACTGCAGAAACTTGTCACGGTCAAGCCAGTAAACGTTACCCTGCTTCTTGTTAGGCAGTAAATCTGGCTGTGTTTTTCATATTCTGTGCAAGGTGACCACCATATATATCTTCACCGCTCTCCACAGCAGAGAAGGCACATCCATTTTAATTTCCATTACAGGAACGTGTACTGGCCCGGGGCTGTGAAGGTGATGAGAATAGGAATAGATTTCTCTGTGGCAGGTGTTAATTTAAGCAAAATCACATTGATTAAAAGTGATGAAGTACATGAACTGCCTAAATAAAACGACCTCATAGCCTCTTCTCGTTTGTTGGTAACCTGGTGACCAGAATTTAGGAGGCTGGGGAGCATAGGGTTGTAAAGGTCATACAGATTCATCAGTCTGTGGGGAAATGAGGGCTGCTGAGTTGCAAATGAAGTCAAATTTGATATAACTGTGTATTCCTCTATGAATTGAAATGACTCTTGAGTCATAGTTATCAATGTTGAAAAATTAATGTCAGCCTTATTATACTCTGACATTTAATTTCATTGTAGACATTTGAAAGTTCATGTGTCATAACTAAATAGAAACCTTTCTGATTATTTCAGGGAGGGGCAGATGTCTCCAGAGCAGTGGCAGAGGACGTATGGACGCTGCTCTGGAAACGAGGTTTACCACATCCGCTTGTGTGACAGCAAGTTTTTCGGGGAGTATGATGGAAAGAGCTTCACCTACGCCTCTTTCCACGCTCATAAGAAGTCAGTATTACTTTGACTAGCTTAAAGGAATAGTTTGGATTATTTGATGTGAGGTTTATGAGTACATGCTGGGTACATGGTGGTTCCCAGTTTGGAGAAGCAGAGAGGAGTACCAGCACAGAAGCTAAGCAATGTACCGCTGGGGGTCAGCAGCAAAAAGTATTTCAGCCACTTAATAAAAGGCCTACCTAAAAGAAATCAATATCATTTTTATGTGCTTGCTATATTTAGAATATTTTCACTGCTTTACCTTACCATCAGACAGCTTTTTCTGACAGGTAACCACTGTTACAGTATAGGAACCAACTATAGCTCTCTCCTTCAACCAGACTCCATTCACAAAATCAGTAATTTTACCTTGCCAAACACAGGAGTTGCAGGTCTACCACTGTCTTGATCTTTAGGTTTGTTTGTGTACTAAGCCTTTAAAACACTAGTCACACAATAACACTAATTAACTAACAGATTGAGACCAGCAACACCTGTGTTCTGCACAGTAAAAAATACTTATTTTGTCAATGTCTGGTTGTGTCTGAAAGAGTGACATTTAGTTTATGTAATGGTGGTTTCCCTGAGGAAAAGCTGTCTGACAGCAAGATGAAGTAGCATTAAATATTAAATATAGCATACTAAATATAGCGTACACAGACATTCATTTTTTTTTTAGATGGCTAAAACTTTTTGCCCTGTCCACAGCAGTACATTGCTCAGCTTCCATGCTGGTGCTCCTCTCTTGTTTTCCAAACTAGGGGCATGCTGACTGGCATCTACTCTGTTTAATACACTGACTATCGATAATTGCTTCAACCCTTTTTCAATAAATCTATCCCTTTAACCTTCACACACTATGATAATATTTTATCTCTCATTAAAGTAGTTGTTAATGTCTTTGGGAGCAAACCATTTAGAGCTGAGGCCCCTTACTGAATGTTGCAGGTATGGTGTGTGTTTGATCGGAGTTAAGAGGGAGGACAACAAGAGCATCCTCCTGAACCCCGGTCCCCGCCACATCATGGCTGCTGCCGACACCTGCTACTACATCAACATCACAAAGGAGGAGAACTCCGCCTTCATCTTCAAACAGGAGGAGAAGCACAACAAGGGCCTACCCGTCACGGGCCTCTACGACGCCCCCTCCAGGCTGCCCGTGCACAGCATCATCGCCAGCATGGGTGAGACAAAGAGCCAGAGGCAGAAAAAAAGAAAGTTTGTAAGAAGGGAAGTTGGTTAAGAAAGGAGACAAAAAATGATTTTTTTAGTGGTATGATTGTAAAGATTGAGGTTGCAGACAGCCTCACAAGCGTTGAGTTGAAAGGGTTTCCATGTAAGAAGAGAAAATGGATGCTTCAATACGTATTTAATCTGCACTCTTACACTGAACATTTCTGAATGGCGGCTGCCTTGGTGATGCTGGATGCTTTCGCTGACTGTTATGCATGATTTTTTTCTTACATGCCTTTTTACTTTCTTGGCTGACATTGTTGTGTTATGCTTTTTCTTTGACCTGTGAAAGTTGATCAGGCAACTTCATTTGGTAAGTTTGTGCATGATACATCACTTTTTTACACTTGTTTTCTAGTCCTGTATTTTGATAGAGTACAATTTTTTACAGTTGACCTTTCATAAGTCCCGCCCCCTTTTGCTCTGTGCTCCAATAACAGTTGAGCAAACTTGGTACCCCAGTCAACTTTCTCCTTTTCCTGTAAAAGCAACATATACAGTTACATCTTAAGTTAGCTAATGTTAGCAAAATGCTTGCTAACTAATGATTGATGTAGGTTAGTTAGTTAGAATTTTGCTAACATTAGTTAACTTAAGATGTGAATATATATATATATATATATATATATATATATAATATATATATATATATATATATATTATGTGTAAACATGTATTTGTATTGAACCGTTTCGGTACGCGACGTTCGGTTCGGTACAGGGCTGTGCACGGGTGAGTTCACGGGTCGGAATTTTTTTTTTTTTTGGCTCAAGGGCCAGAAGTTGCGTGTGTTTACGTTCCGCCGCTAACATGTGCAGCTACACGTGCAGCTACACCTGCAGCCCGTGCGCATGATGGCTACTGCTAGCAGTAAACCGGAGCTTGAAGACCCTCCCCTGTCGCTAAAGTCTCCTGCTTGGGAACACTTCGGCTTCCTGGTTAAATATTGCAACGGAGAAAGACAGGTGGATAAAACGAGGGCGGTGTGCACACTGATCAGCTGAGATCAGGTATGTCTCTGGCAACAGGACAAACATGCTAACTCACCTAAAACGGCACCACCCGAGTGTAAATATCACCGCTACAAGAAGAAAAACCAACATAGTGCAAACGTAGCTGACCTCGGCATTCAAGCAGCCTCTCCCTGGCAATTCAGATCTGGCCAAAGCTATAACAAGAGCCATTGGAGTTTTTATAGCAGCGGATCTAAGACCATATTCAGTTGTTGAAAATCCTGGTTTTAAACACATGCTCGAGCCCCGGTATGAAGTACACCCAAATGAACAACAAGAAAATTTAGGTTTTGCTTTTTGTTCCCATACTGTATCGAAAATGAACCGAACCGTGACCTCAAAACCGAGGTACGTATCGAACCGAGATTTTTGTGTATCGTTACACCCCTAATATATATATATCATATTTACAGGTCTGCCAGCAGAGTCTTTCATCCATCTTCAAAATTTCATTTTGTTTTCAACATAGACGAGCCTAGCGCATAGCCTATCTCAGGACAAGAAACAGGAAAGGAGAAAGTTGACCGAGGTGTCAGTCTTGCTCAACTCTCATTGGAGCACAGAGCGAAAAGAGGTGGGACTTAAGAAGGGTCTATTGATAGTATGTTATACACTGTAAAAGACAGCGATATTTTATTATTGTTTCACTAACACTTGTCTTAATTACTTAGTGATTTTAAAGGTATGATATGCAGGATTTGTCAGTGCATTCAAAGTTCAATCTCGTCCCCAGCTCAACAAACCAGAAAGGGAGAGAAAGAGCAGCAACGGTTGAGCGATCTAGAGAGTGAAGAAAGTGAGAGGGCAGCGTTAGTGAAAACAAAACATTGAATCAGATAAAACATTCTCTTTTTTTATGTTTCACAGCGGTTATGTTAAAAAGCACAAATCAACTTGCTCACGCCTCCAAATAACCCTGCAGGGGTTTTTGTTGCTGGTTTTTGTTTGAATGCAGCCAAAGCATCTTCTCTACCTTTTTGTGTCAAAACTTTATTTCACTATATAGAATGGCTCAACTGGACTTTTGGTACTGCTCCTGTGTTTTTTCCAGATAGTATTCTGTTAACAAAGTCCAAAAAAAAGTGGAATCGAGTCGAGCCGTACCATGCATTGTAATACAGCTAAACAGATACACAGAATATAACAGAGCAGAGAAGAGAGAGACAGAGACATCGATGCAATCATTGGTGCTAACCTCACAACCTGCACGCCGTTATTGGCTGGAGGAAATACACTGCTGCGTCCCAAACACAGCAAAATAACAGAATACAGGCAGAGGACAGGGTCTCTGCAGATACAGGGTTGTAAGTGACGATTGAGATTATTTTGGTGAGTGTATGCATTGTTTTTTTTTAGTGAAATCCTGCATAATATGCCTTTAACTTGATCTTTTTTAATCACATATTTGCATAAAAGATGGTATATGTATTGTACATATATCACGTTTGTGATATGTCTGATATATGTATTGCATATATCATACATCATATTAAATACATCTAATATGATGTATGTTAGGGACATAATTATTGACAAACACACAATGTCAATACTGTTTGCATGTTGTTAGCTTGGTAGCTTGACAAAGCAATACATTTTCTCCTCAAGGTCAAACTAAGCTGAGCTAATGAAGGTATTAGGATTGTTGGTGGCTAAGATGCTGAGCAAGCAGAACATGGGCCTTATTACTGTGTATCCAATATGAAAAAGTGTTTTCCAGGACCAGGCTGTTTTCTGAGATAAACTGTTCATGGGCTCACCATGGTATTTCTGTGCAAACATTCTTTGTTGACTTTAACAACACATGACAGTGAAAGTGCTGCGCATGCTGCTTCTAAATACCTGTCTAGTTTGCTGCTCGCACAGTAACCTCATGTAATTTTCAGGCACTGTAGCCATAGATCTCCAGAACCCTGACCCTCCCGAGGAAAGCGGCAAACTGACCTTGCCGACGGAGAACGGTGCTGGAAGCCGCAGGCCGAGCATTGCGCCTGTGCTAGAGATCGCCGACTCCTCCGCCATTCTGCCCTGCGACCTCCTCAGCGACCAATCAGAGGATGAAACCAATCAATCGGACGAGGAGGGCTCTGTAGGATCAGAGTAAGTGACTCGACTGTGCTTAAAATGTCTGAAAAAAAGGGGTCTGAGACGTTAATTGGCGGAGAAAGATTTGTTGGTTTTGTAGTCTACAGTATGTCTCGCCTTGCGGCAGTAAAAAAGTGAAATGTCCTCATGGTGTGAGCATCCTCCGCTCTATACTTGATTGATCTCTACTGTCCTCTTCTTCATGTCTCAGCGGCTGTAGGAGGAGAGACGGATGGGTTTGGAATAGGCGTGTAATCTGTATGTCATAATGCAGTAAGGTGCAGACATAGCAGTGATAGATGTGTGTGTTGTGACAGGAAGGTCAGCACTTTCCCTCTTGAGTGAAGCGCATGTTGTCTGTCCTGACGTAGATCCTCACTCCTCCCACTCAGCGCTCATCTATCATCTGTCGTGCGGACAGATAGTCACCGTGATAGCAGCTCAACACATTAGAGGAATCAGTTTATCTCTTGTCTCTCTGTATGTGGTTGCATCAGAGAAACATTAAGGATAGATTGGCTGCTTGTGCCTCACAGTCTGCACCTCAGTCTTTTTGAACAGGAACTATTAGACCCAAACATCAGTGGGTCTTATAAAGTTGGACGTAACACGGCCCTGCTAAGCTCTGAGGCTCTTATTACTGCGCCCCATGACACTAAAGTAGTTTTTCTTGTTTAACAGTTGTCAGGCACAGTAGTTGGGGAGATGGAGGCTGCTGCATTGTCTGCAGGAAACAAGCTGAGTAGCTAAAGGACCCACAGTGCCATCATGTGGTGACCAGGTGTTAGATGCATCTCTGAACTAAGTCAGAATCCCTCTTATTGGGAAACTGGAGGGCACGGTGAAACTGATTACGGTAATTGCGGTCGACACGTTACAAATCAGGACATGGAATCAAATTGACACACTTGATGCCAAACAAAATGAGACACAATTAAAGCTAAACAGGCTACAAAAACATGGTAATTGTTAATGTAGTTGGTATTGATCAGGAATGAGTCCCTCAGGCTAATAAACATGAGTGATTTGAGCAGCTGCAAAATCTAATAATTAGCTGAAAAGCATGAACATGGTTATTTTGGAGCCCATTTGTGGTATCATGAAAAAATGATGAGAATAATGACGAGGGATTCAGTGATTCTTTTACAGTGATTCTTTGTGAGGTGGAAACATTTATACCATCACGTGTCACTACATTTTTCAATTTAAGTTCCTAAAGAGAAAATATTGATGCTGTTGGGTGGAAACCTTGTATCTCCATATTTTGTCCAGGACACATGCGAGTTTTAAAAGTATTTAAAAAGCATTGAATTTAATATTCTCAAATGCTCCTTAATGGTATTAGTATCTAAAATATTTTGTGTGCGTATAATGTTTTATTTTCTATTTGTTTTTGTTTCATAAACTGTACAGTGTAACATGATACAGCACAATATCAAATAAAATAACATAAAACAATTGGCATAACAAAAGCAATAAACAACAAATCTTGGCACTCGACAATCTAAGTAATAATAATAATAATAATAATAATGATAATAATAAAATGATAATAATAGTTATGCAAAACTAATGATAATATAAATAGATAGAGAAAAGGAGAAAAGACGGTACTGAGCATGTTTGAATAAAAAGGTAGGAATATTTTCAGTCCTTTATGTTTCTTTCTTTATGTACGTTAAAAACGTAGACCAGACCTCATAAAACCTCCTTCACTAATTATTGGTCCTTGCTATTAACAGTTCAAAGGAGGCAATATCCATCAACAGCTTTAACTGTTCATCAGAAAAAAACAGGCTTTGTCTGACTTTTTCAGTGGCGAAGAACAATCCTCGAAGCACTGATAAATCCTGATAATGCAAGTTTTGCAAATGCAAATTTTTGTTTGGATATACCTGGTGGTAGAGGAGACCCGTCCCCTGATAGGCACAGCCGGGGAGATTCTGGCAGTGGTTTACTCAGCCACCCTCCAGTACATTTGACTACTTGCTTCCATAAAGGAGAAACAAATGAACAATCCCTCAAATGATGAAAAGCACCCGGTTCCTCTGGACACCTCCAGCAGTAATTATCCTCCTTAAGTGCCATCCTTAGAAGTCTAACTGTGCGTGTAATGTTACAATACACTGGGCAAGTGTCATTTTAACCCTAAGTGGCAACAGAATCCAAAATACGGGTGGGTTAAGTCTATTCTAGGCAACATGAATGGAATATATGAATGTGACTGTATTGTCAAGCATCAATCCATGCTGATCTTCCATTATATCCCTCATACTTTTGCCAGTATGATCTTAAAGCTGGCATTAAATTTCATTCAAAGTGGTACTGAAAAGCCAAAGTAAATTTCACGATAAATAAATCATAAATCAATAAAAATGAGGTTTAACAGACTTGTTTTTAAGTAACTATGGAGAGGAAGGAAAGTCCCAGGAAGGAAAGTCCCAGTGCTGAGATGTGCAGCATTACTGACAGATATCTGATACTTGATAAAAAGCCAATAGTTGCACAATATGTTACTGAAGGTTTTTACTCTTGATGCAAGTTTGATAGGACTTTAATATCCTCAGACACATTTCTTGTTTCTTTTCCATCAGTTTTGTGAAGGGCTACCCTCCAAACTCGCCCTACATCGGCAGCTCTCCTACTCTGTGCCACCTCCTACCACAGAAAGCTCCATTCTGCTGCCTTCGCCTCGACAAGGTGAACCTTTTTTCACCTTTTTTTTTAATTTTTTTATAAAACTAAGAAGTGTTATGTAACGTGTCTCCAAAGAGCACGGTACAACTAAAACCTGACTGACTTCTTGTTTCCATCCAGGGTTGTACACACAGCAGCTTTGAAGATGCCAAGGCATACAACTTCAAGAATAAGCTGATAATAGTGTCTGCGGAGACTGCGGGAAACGGCCTGTACAACTTCATTGTCCCTCTGCGTGCTTACTATCGGCCCAGGAAGGAGCTCAACCCCATAGTGCTGCTGCTGGACTACCAGTAAGAATTCCTACCGTCCTTTTCAACCAAGTGTTTGTTAAAACCATGACACGTCTAGAATAATTTCAGAAACTCGAGAGTAATGTCTTTTTTACATACAGGCATCTAACACTTGTACTGCCTACACCTATAATTATGTAAATACAGGAAAACACATTAAGTTGAGATGGTATGCTAAATCACAACCTGGTTACTATGTGGGTTGGCATAGCAAATAATAAAGCAGGCTTTTATCTGACCTTCCTTTGTTGGTATGTATGTCAACACTGCTGTATAGGTTTTTTCAGGGTTCCTTTGCAGTATGGAAAAGTATTGATTTGATTTTAGCAAGCATGGTTATATTCATTGTGTTTGGAGCAGGCAGCCAGCGCAGTCAGTGTTGTCCAAGTAACAGGCCTGCGTCATATGAGAAAAATATTACGCTCTGCCTCAGACTCGTAATTTTACAGTTGAAAATGTCCAAGGAAGCTTTTGTATTTTTGCCTTTAACTAATTATGCAAACTACTGTCAGCAGCCCCGATGATGTTTTAACGATTCTTAATTAGAAAAGTTCATGAATAGTTGTGGTTTTAAATGGTTTTAGCTCTTTACAGACTGTGTGGGCCAAAATACACAAACCTAATTCTCCTTTACAATAATTAACGACATGTTTACAATCAAGTGGGCAAACTCATTAAAACATGAAATAATTAAGATCAGTGTATATGGAAGAGTGGCATGAGAATGTGGCAGAGTGGCCACCAAATTTAGGCTTTTACAAATCCTCCTTGCTGGCTTATTTCTCCCCACTGGCTGGCTGCTCCGCATGGCTGTGAAAAGCTCTGCTTATGAGTTATGCAGTGATGCATTTATCAGAAAATAATTCATGATCATTTCCATGGACACGGTGAATAAATGAGGCTGCACAGACACAGCAATTAACTTTTTTCAACTCAAAATGGGGGTAACAATAATATTATATATATATATATTCAATATGTTGAGAGAAAATAATATATAGTGGGTACCTCGGTGGGTACATGCAAGTTTTCAAAGAGCTGTTTTGACAATCCCAAATAATAAAGCCTGTGTGGTTGAGGATTCCAAATAAGAAAAGAAAGCTGAATGTCAAATACAGTCTGTATGGAAATGTATGGATGTGTAGGAGCCCTGTTTGTTTGTTTGTTTTTACTGACTTGTGTATTTCAGATTTGGACGTTACT
>JAJHUR010114345.1:1636-18340 GCA_027495735.1 Lutjanus campechanus | reverse complement strand
CCCCCCCCCAAGAATGGAATAATTTGCAAAAACTTTTCAACCTATAATAACTGGAAAACAGCACAAAGACGAGATTTTAAATGCTCAAATTGATTAACTTTAATGTTTTGTCATAAATATACCCCTGTCACCTGTCACCTTTTCTTTTAAAAAATACTCACTAAGCATTTGGGGACTGAGGACATTAACTGTTGAAGTTTCGAAGGTGAAATTCTTTCTCATTGTTGCTTGATATATACGACTTCAGGTGCTCAACAGTCCAGGGCCTCTGCTGTTGTATTTTGTGCTTCGTAATGCACCACACACTTTCAGTGGGAGACAGGTCTGGACAGCAGGAAGGCCGGTCTAGGAGCCGAACTCTTTTACTACAAAACCACACTATAGTAACACATGCATAATGTGTTTTGGCATTATCTTGCTGAAATAGGCAAGGGCGTCTCTAAAAAAAAGACATCTGGATGTCAGCATATGCTGTTCCAGAACCTGAATGTAACTTTCAGCATCAGTGGGGCCTTTGCAGATGTGACAGCCATGCAATGGGGACTAGTATATCCCCAAACCATCACAGATGCTGGCTTTTGAAGTTAGCATTGACAACAATCCGCATGTTCCCTGTCATCTTACATTTTACACAATGTTCCAACTTTTTTGAATAAGGGTTGCACAAAAAAAGTACATAAGATATCAGGACAGAGTAAAGGAAACAAGTCTTTTTCTTCTGGCTGAAGCTTGTGGTGATCAGAAATGTACCCCTGTCCCCTTCTTATAGGAAATGATTTTCTTTCCAATTGATCAACTGACAATCACGTCTTATTTCTGACTGTCCGAGGAACAGTCTCTCTTTAGCCTAATGGCAGTAACTGTTCGACTGCAGCAGGCCATTCACAAGCTAGATGGAAACGTTATCTGCATGTAAGTGGTGGTATGATAGCAGACAGCGACTCATTAGGTATATGAGAAGTGAATTAGTCGAGCCAAGCTCGGCTTGTTCCTGCGTGTCATCTTCCCGGTTAAAACGCAGAAATCTGAAATGAAACTGTCACAACAGCTGCCTGATGATCCACTTTCCTGCCTCGTTACCGCAGGAGTTTAGAGGGAAGGGTATCTACTCTGACAGAGGTCTAGTCAAACTGGATGGGGACTGAAAAGAAAGTTAAAATCCTTCTTCTGTGGGTATTTTGTAAGTGTCTAGACAGCAGTATATCTCATTAATTCTGATTAATTCATCAACAATCAATTACCACACACTGTTAATGATCACAGCTCGTCATTACCAGCTATCAACGAATATCCAATTGTCAGCCCCCTGAAGTTTTTAGAAAGATGAACTATAATCACTCATAATCCTCCACCTTCTAATTAAAAATACAATCATCGTTAAAATCACTACTTCATCGCCTCCATCCACCACCTGATATTTTTTTGGCGATAAATAATAATTGTTAAAAATCAGCATCAAAGTTCTGCATGTATTGTTATTGTTGCTTTGTCTTTGTTACCCCCAACCGCTTCTGATTAACAGCAATCACCGTCAACAGTATCAATAATACCGCGGCTGGCGTTAAAAATCAGCCTCATTATCACCATTATCTGTGTGCTTCTCTCCCGCTGGGAGCTGCAACAGAAACTATTTCATCATCTGGTGGTGGGGGGCTGGCAAGCGCAATCAGTCTTTCCTTGAGAATCAATTTCTTCCTGTTTGTCTCGTTTTTTTTTGTTTTGTTTTGTTTTTTTAATTCTTACATGACAGCAACCAGAATTTGGATGGATGAATGGATGTCTGCTCAGTGGTGGAAGGTACCACATCCCAATGCAGCCTCAACTCATCAAACAGGGCAGCTTGGTCAGTGGTCATGTGCTTTGAACTTCAACACTGAAGATAGGTTACCCTCTTTACAGTCAGATTTACTCCACAGTCAAGTAAGCAATAATAAATCTGCAAGAACAGAGAACTGGGTAGGGAGACGAGATGGGGCATTGGTCCAGTATCCATACAGGTATGGGTCTTTTTTTACTGCCAAAATATTTCAAATTGAATATGAGCTAAGCAACAAGCAAAAGAGTTAATTAGACCAACAGGGGGAAATGAGAAGTATACACAAATCTATTATATTGTAATTTATTCTCATGCATGCTGTAATCTCAGTCAGCACTCCTCTGGCAGTTGGACAGCATCCGCCCTTGTAAATATGTAACATCCAGGTACACTTTCAAATTAAAGGTTTGGGAAAAGATCATGATTGAGTTAAAATAAGTACATCAGTTACCTAAACTTACATTTGCAGTGTAATTTCAATAAATTAACGTACATAATGTAACTTATGTACAGTATGAAAGTTAAAAAGAAATCCATGTTGACAACTGGTTTCACATCAGACATGAACCTTGCTCTCCAGGGTGAAAATCATGCATGTGTTTGACCCATTCATCCACTCTAACCCCTCTGTCGTTACACTATGTCACCTGACTTTGACAGTAAATCAAGACATTGTAATATTACATTATTAAAGAGGCTGTTCCCCAAAAATGAATACTTTGGATTAGGGCTGCAACTAATGATTATTTTCATTATTGATTAATCTGTTGATTATTTTCCCAATCAATCTATTAGTTGTTTGGTCAATAAAATGTCAGAACATGTTGGAAAATGCTGATCAATGTTTCCCAAAGCTCAAGATGACCTCCTCTAATAGTTTACTGTCAAAGATGAGTAAAGAAACCCAAAAACATTCACATTTAATTGACTTTTTTTCCTGAAAAAAAATTCTCAACATGATTAATCAATTATCAAAATAGTCGCCAATTGATTTAGTAGTTGATTAATAACTGATTCATCTTTGCAACTCAACTTGTGACACTTTAAGTAAACTTTGTTAATAATACTTATATGTACTGCAACCTTTATATAATTAACAATCTATATAATATGTTGTCAGCACTTTCAGAAATTCCTCAGTAGTTTGAAAATAAAACTAATTATGCAAGACAGCACTGAATTCACTTAAGCTGTTTAGGTCCCTTGCTCACAATAAAGTACCATCTGTTTCAGAACAGTCTTCAATTTTTAAAAAATTTTTAGCAATAGAGATTAATTTCATAATGAGACTGTGAATTTCCAAAATGTTTGCCATGAGAAAAAAAAAACATGAGCAGAAGTTTTCAGAAAACAAATCTTCTTCCTGTAGGTCTGCAGGTGGAATAATGTCGCAGCAGTGCTGCACTGCTTCAAGCAATCAAGCACAAACTAGACTGCTGTGATCTGTACAAGCCTGAGTGTAGAGTGTGTATATGTATGCGTGTGTGCATGTGAAGACTGCAGGTATAGGACTTTCTTATTCACTGAATTTGTATGTGCAACCATGAGCGTTCAGAGTGTGTGTTCATTTGTGTAACCGTGTGTGTGTGTGTGTGTGTGTGTGTGTGTGACAGCTTGGGGGATGCTAATATTTGTTGTGGTTCTTTGGTCAAACACTTCAGAGGAGTTGTTGGCGTTCTGACTTCAGAGCAGCTCGGCAGACGTGTTGAGAATCAGCGCCAGAGAGGATAAGAGAGAAGGAGAGGAGTCAGCTGCATGAAGCTAACACACACACACACAACCACACACACACTCTAACACGCGCTTGTTTTGAAAACCTTCCTTCCTTCCTTCCTTTGTTTCACACACATTCACAGAAACAAGATGCCCTCACCCTCTCTTGTTCGTTCTCTCTTTCTCTCTCTCACACACACACACACATCCATACACATAACCTCTGCTGTAATGAGAAGCAACATGATGCGGGAGGGGATACTGATTATGCCAGCGATGCTCTGAGGTGTTACACCGGGTGAAGGGTATGTGTATGTAGTAACACCGCCTGGCAAAGACTGACAGCCTGTGTAATGATTCTCATTCACCTGAACACCGGTACACATTAGTGAATGGAAGGAAGGGCTTCGGGGTGGGTTTGTGCATGTGCATTAGAGACAGAGACAGAGGAAGAATGATAGTCATGACAGAGAAGAGAGGCAAAGAGGGAGAAGTTGTAACGGGAGGGCAAAGAAGCGAGGGGAAAGATGAAAGGAGCGGGTGAGGAGGGGATGCGAGATAATCTGGTGAAGAGATTAAGTTCAGAAAGGAAGTCAAAGAAAGAAAGATCAAGAGAGGAGGAAAGACAAAGAGGACAGACAACAGGAGGAAAAGGGGAGAATAGAAAAATGAGAAAGGAAGATACAAGAAAAATACAAATGACAAGGAGAACAAGAGCATACAGTGGCATGAAGATATATTCAGACCCAACATGAAGCAGATTTTCACCACGATTGCGGTACCTAAAGCAGAGGTTCTAAACCACCTGGAAGGTTGTCAGGAAGCCAGGAAGCAGCTCTAAGTAACATCAGCCTCACATCACATCACCCCAAAATTAAAAATGCATATTTTTTCCTCTAGCCTGTAGTGCTATTTATCAATCTATACTGTTCTGGTGTGAGTTGCAGAGTTTTGAAGTTATTGGCCATAGAGATGTCTGCCTGCTCTCCAATGCAATGAAACTACATGGCACTAGTCCTGTGGTGCTCAAAGTGCCAAAGAAAAAAGAAAAAAACATTTGAAAAATTCAACAGCCATGTCTCTTTCCAAAAAACATGACCGTGCTGTTCAAAATAATCCACAGACCTTGTTGTGAGCAGTTTTATGTGGGAACTATTTTCCTTCTGCTGGAGAATCTACTGGAACTAGTTTCTTTCTAATAGAAAGAAACATGAAACTGCTCACAAGAAGGTCATTGAATTATCTTGAATTATTTTGAGTAACCGGGCCATGATTTTTGGAAAGAGACTGCTGCTGTTGAGTTTTTCAAATGTACTCATGAACACCAACATCGTTTTTTGAGGGGCTTGTGTCTCGAAAAGGTTGAGATTCACCAATTTAAAGGAACAATGTGTAGGATTTCGTGCCTCTAGCTTGCAGATTGCAAACTCTTCATCGCAGTCTCTGGTTCCAAGTGTGTAGGACATGATATTTGAACAATTTGCAGTTCATTTCAAATTCCCAACAAGCGTCTGTCAGGTTTGTAGAAAGCTACTGGTTGCATGACAACTAATGCCACCTTGTGAGGACTTACATTCCACCATCAATGCTAGTGCTGTTAGCCAAAGTTAGCTATTTCTGTGGACAACTTGGCAGTTTCATCAGAAAGTAAGGTGGGAAAGCCACCATGGAAAAATATGCTGTTTGAACATAAACATACTTGTGAATATCATATTCCATTTCTGCCACATTCTGCCAATCTAAAGTCCCTTTAAACTTACACACTGGACTTTTAAGTATTTTTGCAGTTCATTTTTAATCTCTACAAACATCGATGTATTGACTATACAGGCATTCGCTGTACAGAACTGCTCGCTACCCTGGCTGCTTGCATGTCTGCTTGTGAGTCTTGACTTTTATATCTCAAATATTCAAAACCAAAAAACCTAGTGTTTTTTCCTACTTTTCTCCACAAACCTCTCATTTCCGGTCTCTGTAGGTTCAGGAAGCAAAGTCATTCGGCTGTGTGATGACTAAATATTCTTCTCTCCAACTGAAACATCTGCAACTTGCACAGATGTGTCCTTGTGCCAGTTTGTGTGGCCAAGAGCTAAGCTGTGTCTTTTTGCTGCTTGCATTTACACTAAATATTACTTTAGAAAGTAAACCTAATGAGAGACAGAGAGGATTGTGAAGGCAACAGGGAAAAGAGAGATAACTGAGAAAATAAAGTTCAGTAACTAATAAGGATTAGAAGTAAAGAGGACAAACACCTGTTTCACTCTACCAAAAACTAATATAAGTCATATATAAGTTCTATCTTGCAGCCTGTGAGTTTTTGAATTTTCAATTGGCTCCTCCTGGGGAGAGCAAAAGTGTAGCAATTTTTGCTCAAGCATGCAAAAGAAAAGTGGGTATATCTATATTTGGGAAGGCACATTGTTTTTGGCAGAAGCTTCGAGGGGGAGAGGGGAATCAAAATTCTCTAGAGTTAAATGACTTGAAGACATTAAAACAATCGGCTGCTTGTCTGAGAGAAATATATTCTATTCAATAAAAAAAAAGCCTTTGATTTTCTGAGGTTTATTGTGCAATATTCCCAGTGATGGAGAAAAAGAAGCAGTATGAAGAAATCAATGAGCAAATCAATGGTCATTACAAATGCGCAGGTTAGACACTGTTTCTGAATGTTATATTAAATAAACACCATGGTGACTTCAGACTCCATGTTATTCTTTCTACGCAGCTTGAGAAAAAAAAAAGAAGCTCAGTGTTGACTTCATCTGAATCACAATGAAAGTAAGAGTGTCAGTGATATTTTGCACTAGAATAAAACGCATCTTGGTGTAGCAAATAGGAGAGATTGCCAGTGGAAGCGACAGGTGAAATATATTATTGTTTTTCCATTGTATGGCATCATTTTAAATCAAAAGACCTCAGAATGAACTCAAAACCTTCTGTTCTATCCACAAAAATCAGCCTACGGCAAGCTGCCGGCCTATTCTCAATAGTCAGGTATAATATTAAGAAGACTTTACAGAATAAAACAATATTGACACCTTCACAACATCACATATCTTTTTAGCCATGGTGGCTGACACTGCTAATGCTAGCAACCCATTTCCCCTTTTTGCTTGTTTTTCTTTCTTTCTTTAAACTTCTCCACTGAACTTCCGTCGCCAAACTTAACATCTTTAACACTGCTTTTGTGTTGTAAACTGTCAGTGTCTGTTGCTTTTTCAGCAATGAGCAGTTTAAAGGCCTGATCATACCAAGATTTAACAAGAAAATTTTGTTTCATTCCAATGGAACTGCCACAATTATAAGACTGGTTCTGGAAAGCAACATTAATCCACAGAGTTTACCTCTGATGACTGCTGACATGTAAATTTTTGCCCTTGACCGATAACAAGTTGTCTTGATAGTGTTGATGGAGGGCTGAAGAGTCCCAAGTAGAGGATGCTACTGAAGCTTATAACTGCGTTGCACCATTGGCTTTTATTTAACCTCTGAAACACTTCCTCTTAACAGCAACGGTTTGCAGACAGTTATGAGCCATGAGTCAATGGTAAAGATATATCTCTTCAGTAAACTGTGTGACCTTTTGTCCCATTAGGTACCAAGCTAAGTTAGCGGACTGTTAACAAGCTTGTTAGCTCAAAGAAATCTAGTTTTCCTCTTCAGTAACATTCTATTGATTCTATTCTAATGTTGCACAATAGTTAAAATAAAAAAGTAAACAGAACAGTCAAAGAAGGCTGGCTAGCAGGTTGATATCTAGCCCAGAGGTCCCCAGACTTTTTCATATCAAGGACCCCCCGCAATACATGCATATTAGATCATGAACTCTCAATTTTCATCTATTCTTATCTCATCTATTCTCTTCTAGTTTTAGGTATGAAGATAATTAAGTCTTCACAGTCAATCAATGATGAAACTAGGATCACTATAAATCAAAGTCAATCAAAATGGAGATGCTTATTTCTTCCATTGTTGTTCCAATTTCTAGGACTGCATGATATGGTTAAAAAAAATCATATTGTGATTATTTTTGACAGATACTGAGGTCATGATATGACTCATGATTAGCATAAATGATAATTTTTATTTCCTTTAAAAGAATTTTCAAAATCATGATATTTGTTAGGGTCTCCACCAAACAAACATGTTTTGTTCCATGTGGAGAACAGGATTTGTAGGACAAGCATCTCTGCAGCACAACAGAGCTTCATTTTAATGCTGCATATTTTCCCTTTATCAAAAAATTTAAGCTTCTGCAGTTTGGATATGTGAGTGTGTGCATTGCATGGCCATCTGGCCATATGGCGATATTGATATTTTTAATTAATTGTGCTGGCCAATCAACTTCCAAACGATGTAATAACAGTTAAAATATTCTTTTTCCTCCTTATTCTGGGGACCCATTCAAGCCACACAAGGACACCTGTTGGTAGTGGTTTGAAAACCACTGATCTAGCCCATTAGCTTCAGTAGTTCACCAACCAGCCCTGCAAGTATATTCACTATGTCACCAAGCTTCCTGACCTGCCTTATTTACATGGATACGCGAATATAACTTGTTGTGTCACCATGGCTTTAGTGTTCTCTCTTCATGTTCATTTGAGATGTGCAGGCCATTTAGCCTAAAGTTTGCTTCAGACACAGATTGGGAGCTGGGGGAAACAAATAGCTTACAAAAACGGGGAGAAAATGCACCTTCCAGCTATTTTCTATTCTAATGTTGTATCTACTTATTGGCTTGCCACACCTGGGTTTTGTTTGGAGTCTGACACACAGAATGAACACAAATAGAAATACCTGGGGTGTGACAGCAGTATTATCTTGTTCAATCCAATGCTGCAGAGGAGTGATCAGGTAAATTTATATACGGTGTATGTTTTTTTCTAAATAAGTTGAAAATTGAAATGTAAAGCCCCTGCTGATACATTTCTTGTCTTTACGTATTGAAAAATGTTATTGAATCGTGACATGACTGCTGCATAGTCATGGGTTTTGTGATTGTTTACATCCCAACAAGCACAAGCTAACTGACAGAATAACATTTAAAAAAAACAGGAATAAACACACACAAATATGCTGTGTGGGAGTGTGCACGAAGACCAGCATAAAACAAGAACACTTCAACACACCACCTCTTCCTCACCTTAATTCTCCTTGATAACACACATAAATAAACACACACACAGTTATGCACAAGCACACAAACCCCTTCTTTGCACATATGTAAATGCTTGCCAATAAATTTTGTTTATTTTGAAGGCATGCTTCTGTTGAATTATAAATGACCATATGGGAAGGTTGTTCTATGAACTGAGGGCTGAGAAGGAGAAGAAAAAAGAAGGAGAAGAAGAAACGAACAGAAGGGGGCGGAAAGAGAGGGAGGAGGAAATAGAAGCAGACAGATGCCTGTAATGAGGAAACACTACTGTGCTTTGCCTCAACCCATATACTGTCAGAGGTAATCAGACGGGATGAATGGATGGATAGAGAGCAGGGGGAAAGAAGGAGGAGAGGAAAGAAAGAAAGGAAAGGTGAGAAAAAGCTAAGAAGAGGTGGAAGGCACAAGTGGAGTAAAAGGGAGATGCGTGGGAGGGGGATTTAAAGTGAAGGCGAAAATAGAGTTTAAAAATTCAAGGAAAGGAGAAGACAGACGAGATGAAAAGAGATGGCACAATAAAAGAAAAGGAGAAGGAGATGAAGCAAGAGAAAGGTAAAAAAAAAAAAAAGAAGAAGAAGAGCAAGAAGGTGAGTTGAGGGTGATTGGTGCAAAAAGATGGAGAAAGAGAGGAGAGAGAAAAATAAGATTGGGTATGACAGAAGGGTTAAGGAGGTGGAAAGAGGTTGGAGAGAGAAAAGTAAAGGTGCAAAGAGGG
This sequence comes from Lutjanus campechanus, assembly GCA_027495735.1. Taxonomy (NCBI): domain Eukaryota; kingdom Metazoa; phylum Chordata; class Actinopteri; order Lutjaniformes; family Lutjanidae; genus Lutjanus; species Lutjanus campechanus. Next base: position 8,938 of record JAJHUR010114345.1, on the reverse strand, counting down.
AAGCAAACAAGGGCAGAGGAAAACTTGGAAGTGGAAGTAGGGATAGGAGAGGAAGTATTGAGGAGATGGGAGGACAGGAGGGTGGTAGATTAACATTTATTCAGTGTGCTGAAGGGATTTCAAACATGGCATCCACCGTTTGTGTTTGGCAGATGGCCGGAGGAAGAGTGTGTTAACACTTCAACTCGAATCAGCCCTCTTCAAACTGCACCAGGGAGAGGGAGGTAGTGAAAAGTATGTGTTGCTGCGTGTGTGAGAAATAGAAAGATGAGTGTGACAGAGAAGTCACAGACAGTTAGATGTCCTCACAAGGATAGAAAGATTCCCACAGCTGCCTCTGAGGGGATTTTATGGTCAGATCACGGGTGTTGGTTTAAGGATCACAAAGCCAGGCCACAAATTTAGTTCTCCCCATCGTGATCTGCCCAAGGCTCAATGAGCATTTGCTTGGGTTAGGGGTGCTGTCAATGGATGGAAACCAAAATGACTTTTTAGACGACGAGATCAGACTTTAATCAGAAAACATAGATTTCATTTGAACCTCTTCTTGTGTGAGACTTAAACATGAACTCTTCCTGCTGCTGCTCATGGTGTTGCCATTTTTTCCCCTTTTCTTCTGGGTTTCAACTTGGGAAATGAGTTGAATGTTCAGAAAACATGAAGTTACTCCCTAATTTGTTACTGGAATTGATTATTGTGTCAGTTTGAGGTGGGGAACTGTTCATCCTGTTGCAGAGCCATGCATAATCATTTCAGGTCTATGGTTCAGTTAGTTCAGGAGCTCTGAGAAACAGTGAGCAACATCATCACTTAAACCATTTATCTGTGTTATCTGATTGTCAGACATCCATCCAGTTGTTGGGCCTAATTGACCCTTCTTAAGTGCTGCACATTTTTTCTCTTGTTCTCCATAACAGTTCTAACTACTGAGCTAATTTAACATAATTTGTTAGCTAGCAAGTTTGTTAGCATTTTGCTCTGCATCAAAACTGTAGTTAACTAGCTAGCTAATCTGTTAGTTAAGTCTGATGGCTAATGTTTGCAAAACACTAGCTAATTAGGTAACTAATCTATATAACGTGGAATTTTAGCATTTTTCACTTGTATGTCCAGTCAGTTTTGATGGTAAATGTAGTCAGCTGCAGCAATAAATCCTCCAGTGCTGCTTCTCATGCTGCAAAATCTGCTGTACTTCCTGCATCCAATGATGTCACTGGGTGCAAGGAAAACTTACAGGTTATGTCTTCTCTCCAACAAAGTAATAAATAGGTGCATAAGTCCAGGAGTCACAAGCTCACCTGCGATGGATCCTGGTGCATGTAGGCACTGCTGCATGGCTCTGTGAGCAGGAAAACTCAATTTTCTCGGTCAGTGTAGCACACACTGAAAAAAATATTGCTTCAGTTGTTTACATTTTCCATCTACACTGACTGAGCACATGTAAAATGCTGACTTTAAGATTCCCTTTAAGATGTGACTATAGGTCACCTTTAGGTCCTCCTCCAGCATCAATTAACCATCTTCAAAATTTGATTTTCTTTTAAACATAGACAAGTCTTGCAGATAGCATATCTATTTGACCAACCAATTTGACTGACTGTTCCATTGTGTAGGCCTACAAAGCTAACTGGACTGTTATTGGAGCACAGAGCAAAATGGGGCAGGACTTAGAAGGGGTCAACTAATGCTCAGTGGAAGTTTTCCACACAAGCAAAAAACAAGAACACAACATCTGCTACTGAAAAGACTAAGGTTAAGATTATCAAAGTAGTGGATCAGTATAGGTTTTCTGCCTCTATAACAAGCCATACCTGTGTAAAAATATAATTTAAACCCCAAATATACATTCCAGTGACATTATGGTCCTCATTGTAAATGTAGAAGCAAGGGGACAGTCTAACATGCAGAACTCTACAATGTGAGACAGAATTCATACCATTGTGAAGCAGTTTGTTCTGAGATTGTTTAAACCCTCGAAACAAAAGGCAAATCCACTGTTTTAAAAGGGGAATTTAAGTTCAACCTGACTGAAGAAAAAAGACAGAAGACCCTTTTACCCATATTTAAAGTTTTAGCTGCAGCCAGTCAGTCTGCCTGTCTCACCACATTTTCCTTGTTGTAATAAAGACAGCGTACAAAGTCGTTTCCCCGGGGGCCTTTTAAAACATTTTCTCAAGAAAATGAGCCTTTGTACAATCACAGCAAGCAAGATGGACAGTTTCCATTACCAGGCCCTTGTAATTAAAGGATTTGTACTAATAGCAAATTTATCATAATTCCTGTTGGCTATCAAGTCCCTGACAGGCTATTTCATTTCAGCGCAATGTTTCATTTTAAAGCCTTCAGGTTAGTGCAGTGTCTTTGCCTTGACATCTAAACCCTCATAATGAGATATGTACATGTGCACGGATCTGTGCGTTCAAACACACACTCATACACTGCAAAATGTTAGCACACCAATGCAATCCTCTGGATCAGGCATGTGGGTCTAATGGCATAGACACACACACACACATCCCTAAACTCTTCAATAACACTTCAACCAAACAATCTGCTTCTATTGTTCTATCCTAATAGAGGCCTGAGGTTGCCTTGTACAAGATAACAAGCGCACACACACACATATCTACAGAACATACAATCAGCCAGACGTCATTAGTGCACACAAAATCATAGCAAGCACTTGACAAGGCGTAACATTCACATGCTAATTCACACTCTAATAGCCAAACACACACACACGGTGCTACATTCAGTGTGTGGCTCACTCTGCACATCATTACAGCAACCTGTCTTTGCTCCAAAATGAAGCTTCATTTTGACAAAAGTCTCTCTGCATGAAACAGAGGCTGCAGGCTTTGATCATCAAGCAGGATAGAAATAAAATCCCTCTGCAAACGGGAAGTTATTTTTGCTACAGTAGTTTCCTCTATCAGACTTATAGAAGTTTAGGGAATTAGTTTGAATCGGGTTTTATGTATATCACATTCTGAAAAAGGATAGATCTTATTAAATATATATATAAATACCTTATTTTCAACTAACATGTCTAATATGTTTTCTCGACCTAAAAACCTTCTGCTGAGTGATTCGTCTACCAAGACTACGCTCAACTGGCATCTGGCCCTCAGCAGGTGGTCATGTCCAACAGGACACAGCCAGAGCTGGAGGGAGTCAGTCAGTGACTTGTTGAAGGACACATCGGCAGGGCAGACAGTAGCCAGCACAGATGACTTGGACCTGTGTCCTCCAGCTGAATGAAGGTCTCTTTACCCAGTGCACCTGGTACACCTCAGCATGTTTTATTAAACCAATGGTTGGACCTTGGCTTTCTTGTCCTGTATAGACAGATACCTCTCTCTCAGCCCTTGGTATTGTTTGATTTTTTTTTTTTATATATATTGGTGGTGGTGGTGGTGGTGTATGATAACTGAGTTTTTGGACCAAGAACACAATTGTGATTTTTTGACCCCATACTTTAAAGGAGAAATATGTGAGTCCCTAGCTTTCAAAAATGAGTGCTGCAGTCCAAATAGAGAATTGGAGTCATAACCGCTATATTAAATAGGTTGAAACCCTATCTAATACATGATCTATGGTTGAAGTGACTTGTTTCCTCCATCCTCTCCTCCCCAGACTCAAAGCGACACTGACAAGCGACTACGAGTCCTCCACTGTGAGTTGATCAGCTGTTTATAACTGTCCATTGTCTGTCAATGTAAAATTAAGCCTGTTATCCTGAACACAAAAGCCCACTGCTATGAAAATACACACTCTGGAGTTTGAGTTCAGTGGCTGCCTGTCTCACTGCCTGCCAGACTCCATTAGCATTTTGCTCACTTTAACCGTTATAAATATCTACTCCTTCTACATGATTAGAAATGATGTGTTATGACTCAGGAAAAGACACTTACTTACATTCTGCCTTAAATTTAACTAAATGTGAAATGTGACAGTTTTAGACTCAACACCTAAGATACACTTGGATCAGTGTCCAAAAAGTAATTATATTGTATACCCCAGCCCTACTGTCTAACAGACATAACAGGTTAAATGTTAAATACACCTCAAGGTGTTTGAGGTGTATTGATAACATTGAAATCATGATTTTACCAGGTGGTTAACCAGTGAGAAACAGCCATGCAAAGTTAAATAAACTAAACCAATTAAGAATCTTAGCTCAAACCAAATCAATCAGTCCAAATCAGACAAGACCAACAGGTACTAAACTGAAATAAACCATACTGAACCAATCCAGACTGAAGTGAACCAAGCTAAACTTGACCTTGGTACTGAGTTAAATGAAGTCGACACAATTTTACCACAATCAAATTCTGCAAAAAACTACTGCAGGAGTAGTCCATCTATGTCATTGCAGTACTCACAAGCGATGATGTTGCCATAGCGATTCTTGTTGCGGTTCTCATCCTTCTTGGCCGTTTCCCAGGGCGCCGTCTGTCCTTCTGCCAGGGCCTGAACATACAACAACAATTGTTTCATATTGAGGTACGAACACAGAAATATGCATGCACACATGGCCTGATGCCCAGAGCTTGTAGCCTGACACATGGGCAGGCAGAAGTTAAAACAGCAACATGAATATTAATGAAAAGACAATCAACTGATTGTTCGCAGCGGACCGTACTCTTTACCACTCAGGGCACCGAGGGTGTCACAGCCGAAACATAACAGAGCTCAGAGTTTTCAGAAGATGGCAAAGCTTGCAGGCAGGTCACGCGTGTTTCAAAGTTCAAAACATAAAAAGTAAAATCGAATTTGTAAGCCTGGCTGTTTCTAATTTAAATTCATGATGTAAAACATAAAAATGATTTAGATAAATCCCTTTCTTTTTCTTTTTTTGTGACTTCTTATTGTCATTTTAATAATCTAGTGCTTTCTCCTATTTAAAGTAAAAGTGAACAGTTACAGAATATTGAACTGGCCGTGATGTTAGTCATAATTTGAAAGATATATCAAAACATATAGGGACCACGATGGAAATAAGTCCTGGACTTTATTGTGTTTTTCCTGACAATAGCTATGTTTACGTGGACAATATTCCTTCAGTCCAATCATTCTTTCTGATTACAAATTCCATCTTAACTGTTGCTTAAGTGATCTCATTAAACATGAGTGTTTACTTGCCCCAAAACATTAATCAGAACCGTTTTGACACACACAAACTGTTGCTACCCACTGTGTCTGAGTCTGATCTGCCAGAAACATAATATAATAAGAAGCTGTCCCGTAAATTTCATTTGGAATTGGGCCCATTTGGTAACAATATTAGCATCTTTAAGTCATTTAAGTCAAATCTTTTAGCCGCCATGTTTCTCTCCCTTCCAGCAACTCATTTGTGACATGACACAACTTTGAGCAGACACACACAGAAAGTAGATAAATGTGTATATTCCAACCTGCGAGAAACAATCGGATTCAGCATTTACATGGTTATCATTTTCCTTTCGATCAGACTATCAAAAGTTTACACCACCCCTCTAAATCAAACTGAAAATGAATTCCGATCAGACAAGATCTGATTAGTTTCTTCTAATTGAGGTGTTTACATAAAGCACTGCTTTTCTGATATTCTGATTGGCCAATTACACCACTTCCAAACTGTAACCAAAGCGATCGAGTGAGTAAACAGCTGATTGTTTCAGGTTTTCTCACTGAGGTTGTTCTAACCTGCTTCGTGCATCAGCAAACAGGCTGAGCGATGTGACGCTTGTTTGAAAACACAACTGACGTCCTTTTCCCTCATCAAAGCAGTCAACAGTGATTTTGACACAGATATAGATTTTTATGGAAGTAACTTCAAAAAGAGTGAGGTCTTGAAGGAAAACAGGGAGCAGTTGGGAGTTACAAGTAAGTAAACGGTCCCCTTATTATATAGAAACAAGACTGACTAAAGAAAATTCTGTTAGCTATGAATAACTAACTTAAACACTAAGATAGAAATAAGAGGCCCCGCAGCAACATGGCATGTATTATATATCTATCTATATGGACATTTTTTTCACCCTCCATCTGTTTGAGTTCGCTAGCTCACTTCCAGTAAGGAAGAGGTGTTATTGATGATTATTTAGGGTCCATGTAAACACAGCTCATGCCATATACACTGGTATTTTTTTTTAATACTGCATTTAAACTTTTGTTAAATAAACTAAATTAAACTAAAAAAAAGAGCAGCTGCAAAGACACAAAAGTTGTTCTAAATGTCTTCTCTTTCCTTTAGTGTTGATTTCCCTGGTAATTTTCTCTAAAAAGTGCATAACAGCAGTGCTGCTCATTGTCCAACTTGAATATCCAACATGTTAGACCTTCCAACTAGCATGTGAACACAGTACAAAAGTTATGACTAGAAATATTCCAATGGCAGAAATCCCAACTCTATCAATCCCAATCAGGTCAGTTTATCATTTGGCCAGGTAACTGACTTCAGCCAACTACGTTTGGTGAAAACATAACCACCTTCCAACACCATTCTACACTGATGAAAAAGCAACCAGGAACGAGGAGAAATCTGACAACGGATGGAAGAAAATATATTCCTGCACATCCGAAATGAAAAAGTGCAGGTAAACACTACAGGAGCTGAAAAGAGACGAAAAGTTTGGGGTTTACTGTTCCGCTGGTTTGGCCTGCGAGAGAATATTCAGTCAGTCCTTTGTTGGAGGAGAGAAGACAGATTGTCCTGTCTCCCTGCTGTGATGTTGGCCCGTGTGACAAGCCGTACAAACATAGCAAGGACAAAATGGGCATGGTGTGTGTTCATGTGTGTGCATTCATGTATTTTATGTGTGATGAAACACGCACACATACGGTACAAGTTTCTCTAGACACACTTTTGGCCTAAGTTAACTTTGAGTGTGTGAGAATGTATTGGCATGTATAAATATGTGCATGTCACATGATACTGTAAAAAAAAAAATTGTGTGTGTGAGTTTTTGTAAGATCATTCTCAAGCTTTTGCTAAGCAACCAAACCCCAACTCTCAAAGGTCGCCATATGGACACTGAACTATTTTAGAACGCCATTATAACACACTGGAAGAGGTCACACATACACACACACACACACACACACGGTCAGTCATTCTCCCTATAGGGACAAGTGAGCAGTCCTCTTTGAGTCCATTAAGGGCTTAAGAAGACCAGACAACAGCTTTCACTTTCAGACAGTGATATGACCTACATACACACACACACACACACACACACACACACAATGCTATACAAATGCACTGTGACAGAAACAGACACCTAAACTTATCGCTCAGTCGAGCAGAAAATGGATTCT
>JAJHUR010114342.1:2365-16100 GCA_027495735.1 Lutjanus campechanus | reverse complement strand
ACTTGGTTTGTGTTATATGGGTACAGTCATAAGTTCAGCAGCTACCAGCTGGCTCTGAAAAAATAAATACTCTCTCTCTCTCTTACTTTTATCATTTCCCTGTCATTCAGGCTGCTATTTCAGTCCATCTTATCAGCTATTATCAAAGCGAGCAGGTGACAGGAAAACAATAGGCTAAATAATAGTGGAATAATAATAGACTATGAACAATTTCTGTAATTTAATGTTTATATCAGTAATTAGAACCCCTGTGAAGTCCAGTGATACATGAAGTTAAAAGTCCCAGACTCTATATCAGCACTCATGTAGTCTTTTGTCCAATCAAATTACTTGGTTGGACCTAGCTGTTATATAATGCCTAATAGATATGTTTTTTCAAGATAAAACTGCACATTTATCATGTTGTTTAATCAGCATCTCTATGTGCCACACCTGCCAGGTGGGTGGATTTCCTTGACAAAGAGCTGCTCACTAACAAAGATTTGAACAAATATGCGAACAAAATTTGAGAGAAATAAACCTTTCCTGTGCACAGAAGAAGTCTTAGAACTTTTACTGCAACTTATGAAAAAATGGGAGCAAAAACAAAACTGTTGTGCTTATATCTTTTTGTGGTGTGCATGTACTTGTACTTTATATTTTCTCGGTTTATTTGCGTGTCACAGTGCATCAGCATTCAATTCTCTCATCTTACAAGTGAGGCCTTGTTCTGAGCGTTTTTACTCCTCATAGTCACATTTATATGAACATAAATCCTCTGACCTTTCCATTTTCTTATCCACGATAAAACACATGAATGTACGTCAGGTATAAGTAATACATTGCTTCAGACCACGGCACTTAATGGAGCTAGAGTTGATCTTTGGGCGCTACGCTGCCGTGGCTGTCAAAGGCAGAGGATGAATTTCCTCGTGGGAGTGTAATGAAGTATTTATGTAGAAGCAAACTGCATGAGAATGAGAGTCATCGTTGGTTATGAGGTCTGGTAACACTGGCTGTTTTTAGCTAAGTGAACGTCATTTGTGATAGTACCTGGTAGACATGGATTTTAATTCTTCTGGCCATAACTTTGTAGACCATATGGTCTTATTTCATGTCACCCATAGCAACACTGCCATTAATAATCAGCCCGTACCTCAACCTCATTACATACATGTTTAAAATTGTGCAGTCAGTGTCAGACCTGGGCCCATATGCCTTATGCCAGTGCCAAATGAATGTCATCAGTGCCAGTTCAATCTTCTATATGGTACAATATCCATATGTTCACACTAAAGAATGACACATACATTTACAGATAGGAAGATGCTTAAAAATGGGAGCAGTGTGGCTGATGTAGATTTTATGGGGAAGAATAGGGTTGAGATATTCGTCCTTTTTGGTATTGTGAGAAAACAACACTATTCTGGATGAAAACTGAAAATTAGATTTCTGTTTCTAAATCAGATAGTTACAGCAGTGCTTTAACCACGTGGTTTGGTGGTTAAAGGCAGTAGTTCAATGCCATTCAATGCTTTATGTGTTGTTACTCGATTTCTGTTTGTGTATGTACCTCTTTGACCTTGTGCAATAATAATCCCAAATGATCATACAAAGAATAATTTGAAAATGTTGCATTTTAGGAATAAAAAGCCAGTCACATCTTGCTGTTGACTGGTTCCCTCATCATGCTGTGATGAATGTAACGGTGCTGCTCTCTGTAGGAAAAACAATGCAACTACAGTTATAGCTGTCAGAGAAGTCACCCACATTCGAGTACATGCAGTTGCAAGATTGGAAAACCCAATGAAAATAATATACTACTATATCTGGCGTCCCCGAAAAGTCCCTGAAAAGTTCATTATTTAAATTATTTATTTATTTAAATTATGATGTAAAAAAAAAATGTATGTATATACTATATGTATACACAAAAGGCTTGATTACAGCCTGCATGTATTTTATGATTAGACTTTTACCAATCATTGCTTATTCACACAAACTATTTCTTTTCCACAAACAATTTTATATGCCTATCATATTCAAGTTATTGTTATTTTTATGTTTTTTTCTTTTAATCAGGCCTATTTTATATGTTCTATTATTTATATTTTTTCATTCTCATATATTATTCATTCATTCATTCATCATCAAGTCGAAGCATTAAAAAAAAGAGGCTTCGTCAAATTATTCCAAAGGCCACATGGAGGCGTTCCTGATATACTTTGAGTAAGAAGTCCTTGGCTGAGAAAAAATTGAGAACCTTTGCTTTTAGAGAAATAAATTTGGAGAAATGTTGGTTGGCCCTCCTAATAGTTCTTTCTGGCTGAAGGTGGATTCACACAGAAGCTAAATAATCCCTTGCCTCCTCATGTAAAGATATAAAACTGCCATAACAGTCCGGCTGTGAAATTCAATTTACCACCAGCGGACTGACAGGCAACTCTCCAACTGACACTCTCGCGATATCTTGGACTCCCGCGATACTACACACATCTCATTTGAGCCAAACTGGAGGGATTTCTGTGTGTGCAGCTAACACGCTAGCAGAGCACAGATAACTTATCTACAACTAACCGGCTCCTCTTCACAAACAAGTCAGCTCTGAGGTGAGGACTTATGCTTTCAAGCGAGACCGTAATAACGTAAATGCCAACTGCTTATTCTGAGTTAGCGAGCTAGAATAGATGAAGAAACTAACACTCACACTTTAAATGTAAGTTAGCATTGTGCCCAGTCTGTAGTGACATACACCAGGAGTGATAACAACAGTTTCAACAGCTAAACACAGAAACGGGAACAAACAGAATAACTCAACGTAACTAAACGACAAACAGAGAAATATTAACTTTTATTTTTATTTGCTACTAGGTAAGCTTGGATAATTTCGTTTGTTTTGTTTGTGTTTGTGAACAAGGAAGCTAATAACAACTGCTTAGTTATTATATAAATTAGCTATGTTGTATTTACGGTTAGCGGTAACTTTAACTGGTAGCCTTTGGCGTTTTATAACGTTAAACGTGAGCTAGCTGGGGAACCTGACCTTGGACAAGATTTCATCCTATATGTCTATCTATCTGTCTGTCTGTCTGACTTATAGGGACAAAATGAAAGGCTGTAGTGATCTTTATTAGAGCTGCAATGATTAATATGTTATTAGCTGTCAACTATTAAATTAATCACCAACTATGGAGTGTTATTTAAGAAAAAAAAGACCACAATTCTATGATTCAAGCTTTTTAGGTGTGAATGTTTTCTGTTGTCTTTACTCCTCACTGACAGTAAACTGATTATGTTTGGGTTGTGAACTAAACAAGACATTTGAAGACGTCATCGTCATCTTGGACTTTTGGGAAACACTGATCAACATTTTTCACCAGTCAACTTATAAATTAATCAAGAAAAAAAATGGACTGAATAACTAGCAATGAAAGTAATTGTTAGTTGCTGCCCTACTTTTTATCCATCTTTGTTTTGGTGTGAGTTGCTGAGTTTGAGAGATATCTGCCTTCTCTCGAATATAATGGAACTACATGGCCCTTGGCTTGTGAAGCTCAAAGTGTCAAAAAATAAATTTGAAAAGCTCAGCAGCAATGGCTTTTTCTAGAAATCATGAGCTTTTTACTCAAGATAATTGACAGACCTTGCTGTGAGCAGCAGGAACTACTTACATTATACAGATGAAAGAAAGTAGTTCCTGCATGAAACTGCTCACAACAAGGTCTGTGGATTACTTTTTTGAGCTTTGAATGCCACAAGCTTGCGCTGCCATTTGCACTGCCTTTTAGTTCCAGTTATATTCAAACTTGGCAAGTCACATCAAAACAAAGATGGATAAATGTAACTACAGACAGGAGGAAAAATTAGTATTTTTGATTTTGGGGTGAACTGTCCACTTCACCTCATCTTTGTATCTTTTTAACTAAATATTATCCACTGAAATAGCTATTCAGGGTGTAAGGATACATTGATCTGGATCAATATATCGATTCATTGTTTAACAATCCAATATAATAGATGCAAAGTGAAAATACTGATCTCTGTCGTCATCTTTAAGATAAGCCCATGACATGTCTGTATCTAAAAATGTCTGGATGAGTCCATTCAAAAATTTGTCAAATCATAATTTAGTTGCTTTTCGTGAGTTTACATAAATGTAGCTGAATGTATTAAATGCACATATTATTCTGTCTGATATAGATCGCAGGCCCATGAATTGAATCATATCACGTTAGACTCCATGATATCAGCAAATATCATATTGTTATCCAAAAATATTGTATTGTGATGAACTTTGTGATTTACACCCCTAACAGTTGTACTGTGGGATTTCTAATACTGCAGTACAACTTTACTGGCCCTTGCTCTTCCTCTGAACCTTACATTTATACACTGCAGCACCAGTGACTCTCAACATGGATTTGGAAGATGACACTACTGTGTTAACCACCTTGAAGTCCTTCAATTCCTTCATCAGCCGCACTACACCTCCACAGCGCCTGTCAGAGAACCCAGCGGGGAGTGGGAACCTGCAGAGTCAGTACAAACGCAGCATGGAGGTATAGAGAAACTGACAGCGTCAACAATAAGCTGTGTAAAGGCGGTGTTAGCATGCAACCTCTGCACTTTACTGACTTGTCTTTCCTTTCAGTTGTTGGAGGCAGCCGAGCGGGTGCACTCTCAGAATCGCTACCTTCAGTTGGACCAGGAGAAAAAGCAGATGGAGCTGAGTCACAAGCGAGCTCGATTTGAACTAGAGAAGGCTGCTGCCGACAGCGCACGAGACTTGGAGGTAGAGGTCACACATTCTCCTTACACATTCATGTAATACAAATGAGTATAAGGTTAAGTTACTTTATTTTCTCCCATTGGAGGAAAACTGTCTCAGATTCAGGGAATTGCTGCATTAGTCACAAAGACATTTGCTGTGATGAAAATTACAAAAGCTTGAAGGCATACGTCTCAAAAAAAATACAAACCTTTGTACATAAATTACAAGCAAACAAACGCATCTCACTTTAAATGCTTAGAAGCAAACATGATTGGTGAAAATGTTCAATCATCTGACTGTCTCCCTTCCATCCCGTCTATTCTCCAGAGTCGTCCATCATGATTGTGAGCCTGTACCACTGTTCTGAATTCATTAGCACATACTCAGAGTTCAGCACATGGAAAGGGCTAGATTTATTCCTGTTGGTCTGCTGAATGGCAGACTGCTCAAAAATGTGTTGTGGGTGAGCGGTGTGGGTGTTCCCATAATCTTCCCTGCTGTCATAGCTAGCCTGAATATTTGAGCCTTAAACTTGACCATTGGTAATACCATAACCCAAGAGAAAAAGTGCATAATTTTTCCTGCAGGCACCAAAAACTCTCAGTTGCACAGATCCTTGCAACATGTATGTGCCAGATAAGCTCACTATCAACGTGGACCTTTAAATAGGGAGCTAACCGCTTATATGGATCAGTAGGAATCATGCTTAAAGTAGTCTGGGTCTTTTTTTTATACATGATAACATGTTTTTAAAAATGTCTTAACTCTAATGCAGAGTAATAATTTTCTGTGGGGGGCCACATGAGAATTTGATCAGGCTGGTGTGGATCAGACATGGATGTGATATAAGGTCCTAAAAATGTCTGAATCGCTAATAAAAGAATGGTCAGAATAGTGTTTTATGTAGGGCACACTGACACTGGACGTCTGTGAGCTAATAACTGACTAACAACTGTAATGAACTTCAACTGATGGTCACCCTTTCAGAATTACCATGTGATGGAATTGAGGGGTAACTGGTTTTGTGGCAGGGTCTAAAATTTGATGTTCAGTATACCTTCCATGCAGGCCAGGCACAGGTGCAACAATAGTACGTTTTAATATAAAAGCTACAGTTCATTAACATTACCAGTGAACACAGCACTGATCCTTTTCAGAATAAAGGCCTGTTATGTTTAACAGTAAGCAAAATGATATCCACTGTCTTTGGTAGATTTTATTGCAATATTTCCAAGTGCTCATGACGGCCTTGCAGGCCACATGGAACCTTTCAGTGATCCGTCCCCCAAGTCTGCTCTAATGCCTCACGCTAACCCGACTCCTCCTGCTGCTTCCACAGTTTGCTGCATGCACATTGAAATCATGACTGAAAAAATCATTTTCTCTCAATGAACAACGTAGTCTCCTCAAAGCGTGTGACAAACCGCCAAAATGAGCCTACAGGATGCGGCAGCAAAACCTGGTGTTCCTCAGGCTGCTTGTGTAGTCCACTCAGACAACTACAAACAGTCTGCTAGTGAGGGAGTCAGAAAACGAATGGGCAAAGGGAAGGCACCTGTGGTTGAAGCAGCCCTCGTCAAGTGGATTGATAATGCCCAGCCCCCGTGAGCGGGCCCTGTGTGAGGGGGGAAGACAAAATTGGCAGCGAGCCTGTGAGAGAACAAATCCAAAAGTTTCCATAGGCTGGTTTGAGGATTTTGAAAAGAGAGAGAGAGAGAGAACATTTTGTTTAAGGTACTGCACAGGGAGGCTGCTGAGGCTGACGCGGCATTTGAAACGTCTTTACTTTATTTAAAAACAATCAATAAAATTCAGTTAACAGTGACGCTGTCTGTTTATTTTCATGTGGCAAATACGCAAATGTTAGTTAGATGATGATCTACATGTGAAACAAAGAGAGAGAGGAAAAAAAGACACTTTTCTTTAGTTTTGCATACATTGATGTGCAAATGTCGCTCACCAATTAGGGGTGAAAATTTTTTGAATTTTCCTTATGCTGGATGCTCTGTTTGAGTAATACCGTTAGATCTAAAAAGGGCTCACCTTAAACTGAACACATTTTATAAGCAGTGTGTGTGGATGATAAGTGTTCAATGCAGAGTAGAATCAATAAAAAGCACTCTGGCGTATACAACAGGACTTTCTAAGTGCTTCAAGACGAGGCGCAGTATTATGGAAATGGCATCATTTGTGACGTGGTGATGGATTAATTCTAATATTAAGTTACTGCACAGACAGATTTGTCCTCATCACTGTCTTATCCAGAGAATCTCACTTAAATTAATAAGTGTCACAGAAGACATCAGGCGTACCCTGTTTCTTAACCTTTTTTTTTTTTGTTACAGCACGAGGTAGACCGGAACCAGGACCTCTTGGGGCGAATAAAAAAGTTGGAGGAGAGAGAGACCGGAGCAGCTAAGAGCCTATCAGAGCAGGTGGAGGCAAATCGTACTCTTCGTAAGAACCTGGAGAGCCTGAACAAGAAACTGGAGGAGCGAGATATTAGACTGAACACTGCTAACCAGGTACACACTCGCATACACACACAGCCTCACACACACACACACTAACTGTTTTTGTACTCTGGTCATGTCTCTTATCTTACATTGGCTTACTTCTGTAATCTGTTCCCAGACCATCAGTTCTTTGAAGGATGAGATCAGAGAGCTGAAGCAGAAGATTCAAAACCAAGACTCGACAATTTCTAATCAAACTCTGGAAAACCAAGAACTGCAGGAACAGCTAGATTTACAACGCAGGTACACACACACACACACACAGACACAGACCACTGCTTACTTACCTACAGTAGCTCTCTTTCATGCTATTGGATTGTGAGCTGTGCTGCACAAGATAAATGCTGACCACACACTTCTGTCTGATTGTTATCTTAATCAGGAAGTATCAGGAAGTCTCTCAACTTTGCCAAAGTCTCCAAGCTGCCCAGTCCTCCTGCTCAGAGCACATCATCAAGATAAAGGTGCGTTACACACTGTGGACATTAGGGCTGACTGAGTTTGAAAAAAATATGTAATTTGTTTGTTTTGATTTGATTGTTACACGATGATGATGGTGTGAATTATTTATTGTGGGGACAAAGATGTGTTCTTAAACAAATCGTGTAGTCAGTAGAGTATGATCTGTAGGCCGGGACCTCTCTGCAGCACTGCAATATTTAATTTAAATTGGTATTTTGACACATCTTGCCTTGAGCAAATATGGCGCCTCCTGTGATTTGGAAATTGTAGTCGGCCTTATTGCGATTTTAATTGATTTTTCAGCCCCAGTGGGCATTACTTTTGGCCACTCTCTGGTCTCAGTTTATGATGACACTGAGTTTGAACATGGTGGACCAACTTTTCTAGCTTTTTTTTTTTGCCATGCACAAACTGAGATCACATCATGCCCTGTCCACACTTCAGAGATGCACCAGTTGAAATAGTAGAGCAAAACAAAAATATGATGACAGTGACTACTGAATTTATGTTCTGTATGCATTGCTTGTTGCTCTCATCCTCTGGTAAATATGATAAGAAATGTAAATGTGCAGAGTTTGAGCGCTCAGCTAACTGTTGGCTTAAAATACCGTACGTGTACCATAAAGTACACATCTGATTATTTTCTTCTTTTACTTAGAACTTCCATATAAACAAAAACAATGACCTCATATGTGGCAGCACTTAAATACACGAGAGTAAAACTAACATCCTTTCAAAATAGAAGCTTCAAGGTTCCAAATGAGAACAATAATTTCAAGTGTTACAGGTTCGCCTGACATCCCCAGACCAATTAGCAAATGCAACTTGAAATTGAAATGTGAATTATCTGCCAGAGCAAATGAAAAACTGAGCTCAGCAGATTCATTTGGTTCCCAGGCCAGGTTTTAAGATTAACAGGTGCAAATAAATACCAGCCTGTTTGGAATGCCTTCTGCTTTGTGAGCATGAGAATGTGGTGAGCAGTCCCGCTGCCTAAATCACATTACCTACCTAACAGTATTGCCAAAATCTCTTCCGGTGGCCACATTTCTACCATTGCATGGTATGTACAGTTATGTCGCCCAACCCTACATGTATAGTTTATCATTTAAACTACTGGACATGTCTGCTTTCTTGTTTGAACTGCTTTTGCGCTTCATTTTTCATTTTTGAATCCCATAATGCTGGTTGAAGGTTTGTTGCACATGTGTATTCAGGTCATATTTACATGCTGAATATTCATATTGTTCATAAACTTTTGAAAGGACCAGTGTGTAGGATTTAGTGGCATCTAATGGTGAGCTTTAGATTGACATATGACATTTTATGGACCAAACAACTAAAACGATTGACAGATTAAGATTAAAATTAGTTGAAGCCCTAATTCTAATGTAATGAAAACACAATAATTCTTAATTTCAGGTGATTATACACTAATGGAAACATACATATGAATATTAAACTCCATTTTTGCCATATTCTGTCAATAGATCTCCCTAAGTCTTACACACTGGACCTCTAAATAATTTCGTTCTTAAAAGTCTTTGCATGTGCAACAAAGGCTAGATCACTGAATCCTTTCGCAGGTCACTGAATACACTCATACTGTTGATATTTCTTTTGGTTGATTTCTCTCTTCACGCTTTGGCAGGAATTGGAGAGGCGTCTTGCTTTCCAGGAGCAAGACGTCGCCATCGTGAAGACTGTTAAGTCAGAGGTGGCGAAGGTTCCAGACCTGGAAAAGGAGCTGAAGCGCCTCAGAGAGGATAATGACTTTCTCAGGTTGAATACATGTTTAAGTTTTTAATGCTGACCTTTGAAACGCCTCTCACCTTTCAATAGAACACGCGGGCTTTCATTTTTAAGGACTACATCCTAGTTTGACTCCATAGTGCTCAAAATTTTCGCTTTGAACTTGTTGACATTTCAGTGTGACTTTGGGTCATCACACCACACGAGGAGGCTTTAGGTGACAGGTGACTTTGCTGATATTGTTTTTGCATCCTTTGCGTACACAGTGTGTTCAGGATTGTACTGTGTATTCTACATGGTTCATACAATGACAGTGTAAAGTTGAGGAGGGAAAGTGGGAGAGGAGAAAAGAGAAATGATGACTTGCAGTCAAAAACAGACCTCGTGCAGAAAAACAGCATTCAGTTTGTTTGCATGCGCATGGCTATTCCCCACTGTTGGCAGTATTCTGATTTCAGAAATATCAATTTAAAGTGTGAAACTCAATTTGCCTTCTCAAGATAATGGATTAAGAATGATGCCGCTAACACAGCTAGAATTCTGCTGAAGATACTATAACTGGCTGCTTGGGTATGTCAGCCGTTTTAAGACTGTTCTTATTTGCTAAATGTGCATGGAAAAAAGCAGAATATTAAGTTGAAAAGTAACTTGATTAAATCAACAGTGATAATATCTATTTTCTGTCTTAAAGGGTTGAAATTTGCAGCTGAAACTGTGCTGTGAAATAATTCCAGTCTTTTCTTACGTGCTCATCTTTGTTATTCTAACCTGTTTGATCCAGTTTTAGAGAGAAACTACACATCATCTGGGTTTTAGAATAATCAGATTAATGCACTACAGGTTAATACTGCATGTTGCCTAACATTAATCTGTTCATTCACAGTGATCTTTTTTCTGTGTGTGCATAGATAAAGTTGCTACATCAGACACAAGGTCTGAAGCTGTGAAGTTAATTTTGTGTGTTTTGTTTTGCTTTGTGCTGTTCTCTCCGCTCTGTCCAGGGAGAGCAGAGAGAATTGCAGCCTGTTGAAAGAGGAGGTGGAGGGGCTGAGGAGGAAGCTGGAGAGGATGGAGAAAACGAAAGAAGAGCTGGTCAATATGGAACTGGAGAAGGAGGTGAGTGTGTGTGTGTGTGTGTGTGTGTGTGTGTGTGTGTGGTCTCACTTATATTGATTCACATTCCACTGCTGTAGACACGAAATGAAGAGATTAAAAGTGTAACTACGTTAGAGCTAACCACAGTCTTTGGATAATATAATCTCATTAAACCAATATTGTATCAGTGTCCATATCGGCAGATTATGTATTAGGCCACACGTTTGTGTTTGTTTTTTTCCACAGTTTTGTTGATTGACAGTTTAGTAATACTTTATTTGTAGGGTTGTCATTTCACCTGTCATGAGCAAGATGAGTCTTTATGAATGTTTATGACTGTTGTCACTGAGTGTCATTCGGTCAGTTATGTAAAGTTAACATTGACAGTCAAGCCAGCAGTGTCTTTGTTATGACAACTTTTATAACTGCTTTCATAACATGAAGATGGAATTAAGTTTGTTGCCTTGATCCATGTCAAGTTGTCATAACAAAGACATCTCAAACCATGTCAACGTTGCATTTAAAGGGACCAGTGACTGACCAAGTGACACTTAATGACTGACGTGATGTTAATAGTCATGCCATGTCAGTGCTACGCACACATTAGTTCAGTTTCAAAATTCTAATGCCCCTTTCTGGGAAGGTAAATATGCTTATCTCCAAACATGGAGAGATAAATGGTTAGTAATAAGGGTAATAAAAAATATATTTAATAAATATATAAAAAGAATTAAAAACATTAATGACGATAAAACTCACTATAAAAAGAAAAAAAATTAACAATACATACTTTTTCTAGAACAAAAGATGTAGTTGCACATTAATGTATTTTCGACCAACCTTTCTTAATTGAGTTTAAAATGATTTTGTTGTCGTATTTTTAATATTTATTTAATTTTCAGTCTACTTGTTATTTAAATGTAGCTTATCTTACTTTCTTTTCACTTGCCTGTTGTCATAATAATAATAATGATATTAGATCATTCCTGGTAATGGGCAAACAAGTGACCTGTTGTTTCTTGATTCCTTAGAGGTTGGCAGAGAAGCTCCAAGCCTGGGAAAACCTGGGACAATCTACAGGACTCAACATCAGGTCAGACACTGTGTCAGTCTGTGTGTGATTATGAGACAGAAAACGAGAGACAGACAAGTGTTTCAAGTTTAATTGTTACATTCTTTATGAAATATGAAAAAGTACCACTAGGTGGAGCTGTGGTAATTCCAAATAAATGTGCCTCATCACTGTGGATTGATTCCACCACCAGCGTGTATAGGTGTGTGTGTTTGTCTTATACCTGCCTCTGTGTGTGTGTGCGTGCAGTGAGTGTGTCTCAATGCATCCAGTCAAAACTGGTAATGAGAGAATGATTGCATGTTTCCTTGTGAGCAGTGGAGCAGATCTGACAGATTATAAACACCGCAGCCTTGTCCTATCGCATGCATGCATGCACACATGCATGCACTCACACACACACACGCACACACACACTATTTTCTCTGTGATTAACTCTGGCGGTGATATAAACAGAATGTTAAATGGAACACATCCACACAGCAACTCTGATTTGTCTGATACTTTGAGTGTGTGTGTGTGTTTGTACGTGTGCGTAAAATGTGTGTTACACCTACCTACAGGGCAAGAAGAAGAAAGGTTGTGTAAAACTTATGAAATGAAATGAAATCTTTCCTCAAGTGAGTTTTCATGTTGGTCTTATGTAATGTGTTGTGCATCTTGATTGCATTTGTTAAATCTGCAGTCATTAACAGACCTGAGGAGATCACAGGAAGGCAAAACCAACCCCAGTTTAATAGACACAATATTTGGTTGGGCTGTCCATCATTTTTCTGAAAATTTAAGTCAGTCTAGTCCGTCATTCTGGGCAAATTGAGTTGGAAATTCGAAACCTTCTTCAAAATTCAGGTGTTCAGACTGCCATGTCATTGGCTGCCTGAGAGTGCTGTTGCTGGGAAAAAAAAAAAAGAAAAACTGTGTTGCACATACGGCTTCTAAAGGGCAGCCATATGTGTGAGGCTCATACTGATCAAAAGTAAAGGTTAATGCAGCTTGCAAATCAACAGTTAGAAACTCCTTCAAGCTGTTTTTACTGTTTACTAAATGGCCAAGTTAATTGTCAGGATGTTGTTTTCCCGACACAGCCCTGTGATGTGGAGGCAAATGGAAAGCAAGAACATTTCATTCCAGCAGTCTGTTCAGGTTTAGTTCGCTCCGTACAGCAGTGCCGCCTGAAAATTAGTATTGATTCTCATTTGTGCATTATTGACATATTGTGATTGCTTCATAGGCTGTTGAGGAGTCATTATTTCATAATTTGATTTGTGCCGAACCTGTTCAGGTATGCGATTGTTGTTAGTAAGTTTAAGGGGAATTATGAAATATATTTACTGCACTAAATCATAAAATGACCAAGATATGTCATCAGATATCAGTCTGTTTATGAGTCTTAAGTTAGGGATAATGTGTAGTGAACATGTCGTCAATGTGAAATAAATCCTGACTGGATGATGCAGGACCCCGACGTGAAGAATTTTAACATGATTTTATGGCTCTATTTCACAACATGTAACATGCAATATGAATGTGTACATTATTACATATTATTATTCTATTATATTATTATACATATTGTTAAATATTCATTTAAATTATTTTATTGTTCCTCCAGAGTCTATGATCAGAACTGTGTCCATAGCAACGTTTTTCAGTTTTTCATAATAACGGTCTGCTATGCAGAAATAACAGATCTTTGAATGCTACAATTGACCAATCAGAATTGAGTATTTAACAAAGCCATTTATTAAGAAATGATTAATAATATTTTAGAAGGAGCAGATGTTCATATTGGCTAAATTAAGCATCATGTTAATGGAGTCTGGCAGGCAGTCACTGAACTCCAACTCTAAAGTGGAGCTGTGCCGTGTCTTATCCTTCATTATATATTTCATTATACTGTTTATGATGATATCCAAAAATTCATATCGTGATAATAGCCCCACGGTAGAATAGTCGTGTCTAGAAAGGGAAGCAACTTAAAGCAACACTAAGTAACTTTTCAACCTTCATAAAATATTTTCATAACTTTTGTGATGATATGTCGACTTACAACTAGTTGAATGACACCTCTGTCATGGCCCGAGGGGG